>PQWD01004424.1:55496-77193 GCA_019425675.1 Leucinodes orbonalis
CCATCTTAATTACACGTGGTCTTAGAATTAGTATTATTCAACAAAAGGTTGTGTATCACTGACTTTAGGGGCACCGAGACCAGTCCGATTAACACTGCAATAATATTCGGCAATCGATTCCGTAAAAAGAAACGTAGCTTATAAATAAGAAATTATTTGGATTTATAATGGAAACAGGTTGGATATTTCAAGAGGAAAACGACCGGTTAGGTATGCTATGCCCTTATTAGTTTACTATGGCAGAGATCCGATATAAAACTTCGATTCTAGGTGAGATTTTTTAACATTCGATCTACTTTGTTTTTTTTTTTATATATGTTGAAGTAGACGAAGAATTAAAGAAATCGTGGCGAATTGAATAAAAGGCTTTAGCTCTGGAAAAGAATAATATATATATATATATATATATATATATATTATATAATATATTATATATATATATATATATATATATATATATATATTATATATATATGTTCTTAAAATAAGAAGCACCTTAATACTGTTGTGTAGTCAAGACTTGGATTGCTACATTGTATTGATTGGTCAGAAGGCAAAATTCATTGTTAATGATTGCGCTTCATAATAAGTTTATAACTGTAAAAGACGAATCGAAAACAATTTAAATTTGTTCAAATATACCTTTAGATAAATTAAAATAATATGTATATAATATCGCACTGACATTTATGTTAACGTACATAATAAAAACGCAAAAGCTCTCTCCAACCAATAGAGTTAGTAAATGACCGGATCGACTTTTCCGATAATCGCCTCAATTCATCACACGAGGGTTCATTTGAATCCTTTACTGGTCCGTACCCAGTGCGTGAGCAGCCTAACAAACGATGCCGTTTTAGGTATCCGCATGAAAATATTCAAAAACCATATAAATAATGGTGTCTACCATTTAGATGGACGACAACGCGCATGTAGTGCCACTGGTATTGCAAGCGTTCATAGGCTTCAGTAACCGCTTACCATCACGCGGCCCGTAGCTTGTTTGCGACTTAGTAGTATAAAAATAATAATATCCACTAACATTCACACAGCGCCATCTAGTCTCAAACTTAGCAATTAGCCTGTAATATGGGCACTAAATAACGTATAAACATACTTTTTTTTTTTTTTGTAAAAACATACATATTATACACAGAATACACCAAACCAATACAAACAGACATGTCCATGCACACAAATGTTTGTACTGCCCGGGGATCAAACCCGGAACTTCGGTGTAAGCGCCATCATCTCAACCACAGATAGTTCATATTTAAAATATAACGTGTTGGTTAAAAGCCCAATGCAGGGACAGACCTCCCAGCACATAAGCTATGGGAAGATTATGACGTAACCCACCATGTAAGTCCAACGCGTATTGGGGCTAGTTAATGACTACCAAGTCTAACCTAAGAGCGTCTGTGGCTCATTGGTGTGGACTGTTGCCTTCCGATCTGGAGGCTCAGGTTTAAACCCCGCCACGTACTAATGTGTATACTAATGTGTTTTCGAATTTTTCGAAATAATATGTACGTTATACGTTCTTATTGTGAAGGGAAACGTCGTGAGGACACCTGTGCACGCCTACGAAGAAATTCGAAGGATGTGCGTGGAGTCGGCGAATCCGCACTGAGCCTGCGTGGATGTCTCCTTCTTTTTCGGATAAAGAGAATTTCACTATGCGGTCTCTGCGAGGGATCTAAACCCACGACACCTGGATCACGCAGTAATCTTAACTCAACGACCACGCCACTCCAATTATCCCACAAAACATTTACCCAATTTACTAGATAGTTATAAGAAACTTAAACTGATCGCAAATTTTGGGAAAACCAATATTATGAAATTACTAAGTAATACAATTATTATAGTACTCGCTGGAAAATCCTAAAACAAGAAAACTAAGCTGAGCCACGTTTCCAATTTCATTTGTAATCGAACGCCGTTTCCGATATCGAAATGCTTTTCGTTAGTTTGCCACTTAGGAGTGTACAGTCCGTATGGATCCATTCAGCTTAGAATTGTCTACCTGCCTTGAAATACTTTATCCTATTACCTGCCTCCGTGGTATAGTGATTTGTGATTTGGGCTTAGATAGCTACGCAGCGAAAGTTTTCACGCGATCCGGAGGTTCGATTTCCGAGGGGAAAGGGGACATTCATTTACTAGGTGGTAGACTCGATACTGAGTCGTCTGGTAGGTACCACCGCAGTGTCAGATATCGTCCCGTGAAACACGAGTGTTATGTACTTTTGTGTTTCGGGATAAGAGCATTGTAGCTAGTAAAATTACCGGGTATAAGAGACCTTACATCTGTGTCTCTGGCGTCGAGCACAGTACGGTATTGACGGAGAATAATAACTGTCTATCAGTTGTTGGTCTCCTTCAATGCCGCTCTGTCATGGTCAGGCGTATCAATTGCCATCAAAAAATAAACCTCGGGCTGAATCACCTTCCTCATTGTCCGAAAAGAAAGATTATTCCGAGTTGCGGAGGGCACGTTAACCCATCGAATCCGACTTCCGCCAATCCGCGTTTGGTCAGCTGCTGGGTTATGGGCCTAATCTTCACATAGCTTTGTGGGAAGGCCTGTGCCCTGCAGTATGTCGTTAAAGGCTGATGTTATTTTGACAGATCGTATACTAGTTAAGTAATTTAGTTGTCAACACCCTTTTTATGAAATGGCTGTCTTTAATAAAAAAATAATCTGTTTATTTAGAGAAAATGAACAAAACAAACTTTCTATACTTAGCGTGTCGATTTAACTATTCACAGATTATGCAACCCTTCCCCGTCGCAACTTGACAGCACACCCCAGCACGCGTCTTACAACGTAAGCCTTTACTTCAATAAAATATGCAAACGTGTCGGGATCCGACACCTTAACAAGCGAAAAAACAACTCACAGACAAAGCCTGTCGTCTCAGCATTTTCAGAACGCCCCAGTATTTTTAGACGTGCGGGTTTTGGCTTGTTTTCGATTTTTTTAAATGTTTTCCTGGTTTTCTTTTATCATTATGGCAGCCCCTGTTTTCCATTTAAACGTCATTATTTTTAATGACGTTGTTTTGACAACACACTTTTGAGTTCAGCAATTAAAACTAAAGATTCTTGGCAAATCACGTTAGGCGTACCAAATACGTTAACTATGAACGTCCGTTTGAAAGTGTCTACTTACTTTGAACACGTAAAAATATGGCGGCTTTATGTTTTGTATAAATACGACTTCAAACAGTATAAGTATTACGTTCATATTAACAAGTTAATGATTATTTTATATCACTACCGTTAATACATGGCTTTTCTTATTCAAAATTAAAATAGAGGTGACGTATATAATAGAAATTATTTTATTCTTTTCAGTTCATTTTTTGAAGGCGGTTCCTTTTTAATTAAAAAATAATAATATAGCTTTTATTTGTTTTAGATCAATAATGTTTTATTTACTTTTTTATTTCATACTTTTTAGTGATAGGTTTGTAATTAACTTTAGTTATGATTTCGTTACCTTAGTTTATAAAGTGAATTAGTAATAGTTTTTAGGGATAATCTTTGTTGCCCGGTAAATTTATTTTTCGTTTGATAAGTTTTGCAATCATTTGCAAGGCTTTGAAATATTAGTTACTATTTGGTTTGCCTACGGACCTAGGTAAAAAATGAAGGGTGCATTAAGGAATAGTCGCGCAAGAGAACGAAACTATCGTCAGCGTGCTGCTCGTGCTTCAGAAATAGATGAGCACAAAGAAGTTCGCTTATCAAAACATCGTAAAAACACTCATGCTATTAGGCTCTCCGAAACAATTATTCATATATTTTTAAAATGTTCCAGACGCTCTCCTGATGGTTAGTGAGATGCCTGACCATGGCAGAGCGGCATTTAAGGAACCAACAACTGATAAATAGTTATTATTCTCCGTCAGTGCTGCACTGCGCCTGACACCAGAGACAACAGATTTTAGGTCTCTTAAACCTGGTAATTTTACTAGTTACAGTACCGTCATCCCGAAACACAAAAGTGCGTAATACTTCTGTTTCACGGGACGATATCTGGCATAGCGGCGGTACCTAACTAAACGACTCGGTATCGAGTCTACCACCTAGTAAACTTATTCTTAGTAACTTATACAGGCCGCGTGTACCCTTATGATAATGATGGTAATGGCTATAGGCTATATAATATTAGAAAAGAAAGAAAGAAAGAAAAAACATTTATTGACCGTGCACAAAAAAAGAAATACACGAAAACAGTTGCAATAGGACAAACAAACATATAAGACAATAAAATAATTATTAACATTGATACAATAAAATAAAATAAAAACAATTGAAAACAAAACAAAGACACGGACAAAAGGTCCCGCCTCAGCATAAGCCACTGCGACGCAAACGCCGTAGCAGCACTGTTATTCTGGCGGGGCCACCTGAGATAAAGTCACTAACAAAATTACATTTAATACAATTAACAAAATGCACATCTAACACAATTGAATTTTACACTGAGACAATTTAAGGCAAAACAATATCACAAGCATATTACACTGAGTGCAGTAAGAGCAATAAGGATGAGTGTTTTATAAAACCGCAGGGTTTCTTTTCCTACTGAGAGCTTCGGCTGCGTGCGCTGCGTAAACAGTTAAAGTATCGTAAAAGTCATCTAGACAGTATTGTTCCACTTTAAAAGTCCTAAAAAAAGCTGCGACAGCATGTGTCTATCTTTCAAAGATAGCCAAGGTTATACCTTTTATTGCTAACCAAATTTATTCTAAAATAATGCATTGTTTGCGAAGGTGTTTTCATAAACATCATATTAATTCTTATCCAAATAAATACGATATTCATTACAAGTATTTCATGGAAAACAAAAATACTTTTTACATCAATCGAATTAAATTAATATCTTAGGAAATATCGCAGTTTTAACACACCTATATGAACGGATTACCGGGTCAAAGTTAAAAGCACTAAAACCTTCTCCTGAATGTAACAAATACTTTACCGAAAACCGCATCGAAATTGCTTCAGCCAAACGCGAGATAATCGCGGACAAACATACATACAAATATATACTAACAGGTCAAACTGAGAACCTCCTTTTTTGAAGTCGGTTAAAAACCAACCAAACCAGCCAATTTTGCAAAAAAAAAACTTTCATTTGCTGACTTTATTACTTATTACTGACTTCATTAGATTTTTTATCAATTGCCAATTTTCTATTTATACTAAGTACCTATTCTGATTTGTTACTTTTTTTTTTATAGGCAGACATTTGACCGCCATCTCACCTGATGGTAAGTGATGATGCGGCCGAGGATGGATCATGCCTGCCTAGAAACAGCCTATTCACTCTTGCCTTGAAGACGACCAGGTTGTAATGATCGGGGAACACATAAGGAGGCAAAGAATTCCACTCCTTTGCGGTGCGCATTAGGAACGAGGCACCAAAGCGGGCTGTGCGGATGTGTGGAATGTCTACCACGTAAGGATGGAACGCTCGCCTCCGTCTTGTATCACGATGGTGAAAAGGGGCTGGTGGAATTAACACGTGTAATTCCATCGCACACTCACCGAAATGAAGCCTGTAAAAAACCGACAGCCGTGCAACTCTACGACGATGCTCGAGGCTTTGCAGCTTAGCGTCAACTTGTTAATACTAACTTTGTTAATAAACAACGATAGCATTGATCAATTAATACGAAAAACCACGCTCCTGGTTCTTCTACAGTTAAGACATGACTACTATTATGCTAACCAAAAAAGATTATCGCACGTACCTGCACGTCTAATTAGTCCACTTTCAAATGGGCCAGCGTAAATTTCTACTATTTCTCTCCGAAGCTGGTTATTCAAGTGTCCGTGGAAAGTGCTAGCTAAGTAGTAGCGCTACGTAAAGAATAATTAAGCAAAGCCCATACACTCGCTCCCCTTATGTGGAATGAATGCCACTTGTTCATTTGCCCACCTTTGTTCGCAGCGGTCATTATATCATTCACTCATATTTCGTATGACCTCGTTTGTTGATCGTTAAAATTATTGAAATTAAGTATGTGAGTGTGTGTTTTTTATTGTATATTGTAATATATTATATGTCGGTATCGGGTAGTGTAAACAAATGTGCGCCACGGTGTATGTTAGTTATGCGTCAGTGCTCAGTTCCGAATGTCTGTTATGAAATGACGTCTTTCATTTAACATTTTTGTATACCTAGACTTCAAAAAGTGGGCAATTAAGCATTTAGTCTACAAAAAGAGACAACAATGCATTGGCTAACGTGTCCTGTAACTTTACACCCTGTCTCCCAGGAATGATTTCTGTAGGCAGAAAACCTGGCATGTTTTAAGTAAATTTACCCATTTATAGTGTGTGCCAACACACCGATGCCATTAATATCAATTTTATGTATATATGATTGTAATAACAAGTCATCATCATCAGCTCATTAAGCGTCCCCACCGAGGGGCACGAGCCTACCCGTATAGGGTGTATAGGCCTTAGTCGTCCACGCGGGCCCAGTGAGGATTGGCCGACTTCACGTACAACCTTTGAATCTCTTCGCAGGCGTGCGCAGGTTTCCTCACGATATTTTCCTTCACCGTAAGAGCATAACACGTATAAATTAATAATAGAGTCCATGTTTTTGAAATATTAATCGCAATGGCGTTTGAAAGCGCAAATAGGGCTAAAAATTCCACAATTTCTGATTTATACGAGGAACTCTTTGGACCATTCCGATAAATCCAAGAGTTCTGTTCACGGCAGCCGTCATAAATCTTTAAACTTTTGGCTGGACAGTATTTACACGTGAAAATGTGTTTGCTGAAGGCGCGGGTGCTGAGAAACGTTCTCTTGATTCTCGAAATCTTGAAGACTATATTATATGCTGATGGGTTGCTAGGGTTGTGTTAAAGTATTATAAAGTAATGTGAATGTTTCGTTTATAAAATGTAAAAATACATGACAGCAATTTTTTTAAATTATTCTTTTTGTAGTTTTTTATAATGTAAAAGAATAGCTACATATTCAAATTGTACTACTACTACTCTACCCTTTTTACCATTTAATATATAATGTTGATCTGAAAATTAAAACACATTAATTAGGACAGTTCATGATTCATTTCTTATTAATGTGCCACATATTTAAACTCGACACAGACTTGATATAATGCATTGCGTTTATTTTATTTTCAATGAGGGTAAGATATTGGTAATGTCGAAATGTATGAGCGGATACCTAAATACAAATAAACATTAAAATGTATTTTGGCTAATGAAATGTATTGAATTTACAATCCAAGATCCTTTGTTTACAAATATAACACCTAGACTATTGTAAATGTGAATTATTAACGAAAATGTGGAATTACTTTAACGTTTTCAAGAATTCTGTTCACGTTTATCAGTCCCAAAGGCTTTTCTTTCTTGTTAACCATAACGTCCTAGTCCTTTGTCGAAGACCTGTATCAGCCCTGTCAATATTGAAGAGGCCCTCACTTGGAGTGCGTATGCGCTTGAAGCGTCCTCGACAAACGATACCTCTCCTTGTGTTATAGAACCTAGTACATCCTTATGTTGGATCACGTATTGTGCATTGAAAATGGATAGATTTCACTTTGGATTTTACAATGTCGACAGAATTTCTATTGTAAGAGTTCTCTCAAAAACTTTTGTATATCGTTAGGATTGGACACAAGAGAATATATTTAACATATTTTGATGAGATGTGTACGGTATCGGTAAAGCCATCTGCGCTCGCCAATTGCCCGGAGAAGCTGTAAAGGCCATCTCGGGACAACAGCAATAGTTAGTTCGAAAAAAAAGGGGGCATATGTTGCAACCAGGTTTGTCTGGGTTCCTTTAATAGCATGCCGGGACCCATTACATCTATGAATCATCTTTATTTGCAAATACGTCCACTGCTGAACTAATACCTTCCACGTGGACCCATCCCTACCTTTCGACATCCGGGTCACCCGCCATCTTTACCAGGCTAATAGGTCATCTATGAACGCGTCAAATAACCAATTCTTTTGCCCCATGCGCGGAGCACTAACATAATATTATAATAATTAATTTACAAAATAATCTTAAACTAAAAAGAGTACGGACCATGAGTCTGTAGATGTAATTTTATTAATAAAAAAGACGCGTCAAATTAATTCATTACTTAGTTTTTCATAATCGTTTCGCTATCCATTATAACTATCATACAATTTGGATCGATCAGCGTAGTTCTATTAGGATGTTCGGAATTGGCGTCCGATCTAATGCAATTTGTACAATTCTTAGTTGGCCGAGTTACCCGAGATTTGTATAATTAACTGAGCCGCGGCACAAAGTAGCAATTAATTCGCCATTACCATTACACGTATTAAGGGCAGACAGCTCGTTTGTCATACGCATTTTTTTATGGTTATTTAATGTATAATTCAATATAAAGGGAACAGGTAGTAGTTGAGTAGTATTTAATGAGTGAGAGTTGACTAATTTGTATGTATATTTGTTTCAGATAGCAATGATCAGATGAGGGAGTGAAAACACATCGGGCTATTTATATTAAGGTATATTACGTAGTCATCACTAATGATAATAATAAGTAATAAATACTACTCGTAATACATTTACTTTTAATTATTTTCATCTAGAGATAAATATGGCTATCACCATGGCCACCAATGTGGTTTGTCAAAATTAAATTAAATTAAATCATAAATCTACTCATAAAATACCAGCCTATAAGTGACCTATAGCGTTGCTCTGCAGGGCACATGCTTTACTGCAGAGCATAGCTATAGGGAAATTACTGCCGTCCACTAGCTAAAACACCGTTAAATTGATCAGCATTATTTTTCGATAACATCATCATCAGCTATTAAACGTCCCCACCGAGGCACGAGACTACCCGTATGGGGTGTTAGGCCTTAGTCGTCAACACGGGCCACGCACAACTTAAATCTCTTCGCAGGGCGTGCACAGGTTTCCTCACGATGTTCCTTCACCGTAAGAGCGTCGGATAACGTTCGCATATATTTTCGAAAATTCAAAACATATTGGTATATGCGAGATTTTCACCATTGAGCCACTGATGCCATATTTTTTTGATATAAAACTGAAAAATTGGCCAAGCGCGAGTCGGAATCGCCCGTGGAGGGTTTCGCAGCAGCAAGTAACATAAAATAAAGTAAATTTTATTTACTTAGGCACCTACTACAGCTTTAATATGAAAAATAGTGATTCACCGTTTTTGACGTATAAAAAAAGAACTACTAACCAGAAATCTTTCAAACTAAATTTCGTTGTTAGATTTCATGATTATGTACAACAAAAAAATTTTCCATTTTATCAAGCCCATAGTTTAGAAATTAGAGGGAAGGGGCACAATTTTTTAACTTTAGAAGTGTCTCTTGCGCATCTATTCAATTTATTAAAAATATATATAGAAACCTCAATATCATTTTCAAGCTCTACACATTGATACTTTATAGTTTCGGAGAAAAAAGGGTGTGACATACGGATGCACGGACGGACGGACAGACAGACTTGACGAATCTATAAGGGTTCCGTTTTTCGCCATTTGGCTACGGAACCCTAAAAACACTTATTAACGGAAAACAACTTCGGATAAGGCACATATTTTACATTGGTATTTATCCCCATAAAGATATAAGGGATTTTGCATGTAAAACATCACTAATAGTTTGTATAATCGTGCGCAATTCAAGTGACTTACTTATCAGCTGAACTAAAAAAGGTGGTCGTGAGTTTACGGCGTTTTAGCTAATCTAGTCTAGGTCAAATAATCTGTCTAAATCAGGCCCAATGCGGATTGCTTTGTGTTAACGACTGCAATTCTAAAGCAGCAGCCTTTAAATATAATAATTAATTTTAAAAATTAAAACAGTTGCATTGTACATACAGAGGTTGTAATGTTAACTAAAATTTATTACTTTTTATGTATTTAATTATCTCAAAACACTAACTCGTTACTACCGAAACCATTTCGTTCATAATTTATTGAATAAGATAAGTGAGATGAAAGTTCTTACAGGGCGCGATGTATCTTTTATGATCACAATTTAAAGGCCATAAACAACAAAAGCAGAGTTATATGGATATTAAAGTGATGATCTCATGATGCAGCGAGCAAAGAGAAATTTACATGCTTTTAAATGGGAATAAAATGATATCAACTTCTATAATGGGCAGTAAACTTAATAATGATTGGTAGGAAGAAAACTAATGCTTCTGTTATTTTAATATATATTTAAATCAGAGAGGCACTTTTTAGTGTGACCACCCAGAACATTGCCTAAATTTATAGCCTTAGATAATAATAACATAGCTTTGATAACACAGATTTCATAAAAGTTTATTTACCTTACGAAAAACTAATAAAGTCTAGTACAAATGCTTGATTTAGAATGCTTAAAATATAGCGTGTTTTATTGATCTACATATAATTATTCATTATTACTACTTATGTACGTTTATTCAACGCTCTTACGGTGAAGGAAAACATTTTGAGGAAACCTGTACACGCCTGCAAAGTGATTCAAAAGGTTGTGAGTGAAGTCGGCCAATCGGCACTGAGCCTGCGTGGACGATTAAGGTCTTTACCTACACCCTGTACGGGTAGGCTCGTGCTCCTCGGTAGGGAAGTATAATGAGCTGATGATAATGACAACGCGCGGATGCAATTAAACTAGGTTATTTAGAAATGAACTACACCAAAACATAAGTCTTGTTGTTTTGACGTTTTTCCTAAATAAATAAGTAATATTTTTTATTGATTGTTAACAGTACCTATAAACGTTATATTTCATTTTGAAATGTAAATTATGCGACTTATAGAAATTATGAATAAGTAATATCTCCATTAAATATCTGGGTCCACTTAGTACTCGTGCATAAAGGTTTTCGAACAAATAAACGTAGGCAACGCGTTCAGCTGCAATATAAACGAGCGTTAAACCACAACCATATGAAAAATTACGCCTTAATTAAACCAGTAATCCGAATTTTAACTCGTCCAATTAATATTTCAATTGAATTAAACGCTCGCGACTCGTGCGGTTTCGCCTTGTATGGAAAACTGGATGTCGCTACCACTCGAAGGGGTTTTGAATGGTATCCAGGAATTATAGATAATGTGGGATATGCTTTTACAGATTCAAAACCTTAATTTGCCAACCAATGTGATGTGTAATAGTTTAGAACCAAGAGTTCCGTTTTCAATCCCCGTGCTATACAACGTATTGGTGTACATGAATCCGTCCGTTTGTGTTGGTTATGCTTCTACGTATAATATGAATGTATTTACAAAATGTATTTAGGTATGTTTATCTGTAGTTCAGTACCCATAGTCCTTACAAACAAGAGGATTGCTGTATTAAGGACTAAATTTTGCTGTGTAAATATTTAGCTTTTAACTTTGAGCCTAGCTGTTAAGAAATTTCGTCGCCCTTAGGATGAAACTGTGACCTGGATCATACCTATTCGAAAGTTGACAGGCACGATTGCACCTAGATCAAAATACGTTAAAAAGTTGATAATGAATAAAAATGTAACAAAAATTATGTTACGGGTGGCCTCACTTTACAAAAAAATTAAGAATTGTAGAAATGTTTGGGCACACTGTAGGCACAATTTGCAGTCTTGACTTGGTTAAAGCTGGACATTGCTAGTACTGAGACTCTCACTCTCTCTTTATCGTTTCAACCGATCGTAGTCGACTGCTAAAGAATTTTTTCTGTGATTAAGCGCCACATATCTCTCAACTTTGATTTCCTCATCCAGTCTCCACCAGCGACCTTTCGCAAGTAGTTGGACCATCGTTCTGGAGGGTGTCATACGCTAGACCACGACACGCCTCCACTTTAGATCGGCTCAGCCGCCATTAACCCTGCGGCATACAAGTAGCAGGACTGTCCTTATTAAATACAATACAATGGTCACCTTGCGTACACGATAGAATGAAGTTTACGGATGAACGCCAACCCTTTACGGCATTGTTTGTGCGTAGCCAACATTAACAGTGGTCTCAAATCAAATTGTATGTTAACTATAGGTATTGAAAATCTCGTTTATGTTGCTTACGTGTCATATTTTTGCAATCAGAGTATTATTTAAATTATTTCGGCAAAATCAAATTATCTTAACAGTGACAGTCTAATGAGGTGTGGCATAATAAGTTTTATCCCCAAGCCGCCTGTGTTGGCACCAGCTGGAATAGTTAGCGTGGTGAAAATTGACTTATTGTATGTAAACACCACAGCCACAATGTACATAAAAAATATACGAAATCCCAAAGTGTATATTTTTAGTGTACAGTCGCCATCACATATATGTGAGTAGACAAGGTGACCAAATATATCTCATCAGATATTAATGGTAACTTGTACTGTATAGAACTTATTGATATTTTAAACTGTTCAGATGTATTTGGCCACCTTGTCTGCTCAAATACATCTAATGGCGACTGTACAATAAAGAATTACATAAATAAAAAGACTGTCCTAATCTACAATAAAAGCGTGGACACCACCGGTACATGGTGGAATGAAGTTTCCCGGCGATCGGCTCCGTTTACGGCTGTAATGGCTCGTACCAGGCATTAACAGTACTAGGTGGGTTTAATTAAGCATCTTTCCCCGCAATTAGTGCAAAACCTATAAAACTGCCGCTGTATAGTCCGAACCCTGAGATTGATGGGTTCTGAGGGTAGTGAGTTCGAATCCTGCGAGGACCGCACATATATTGTGTTTATGCAATTTCTTTTAGTAAGAAAATGTGCTTGTTGTTTACTGTGTTAGTTTTTACGTTAATTAATATCAACCGACATTTTATTTTAGCTTAATTTTTATCCTTAAAGTCAAAAGTAAATACGTATATAATTTCTACAAGTCCCATTCTTAATAGCATAATAATAGATTCTAGTTTCTAATCTGTACAAGAAAGAAATATTTGTGAACATATATATATTCCGAAAAACTTTTTCAGAGCACAGTAAAACAAAGCTCGATTCGCAAACACCCAAGACACATAGATGGATGCTGAGTAGAATGTACGGCACAATACATTTTGCCACGCAAAAACACGCAAGTCCTCGGTTAGCTGAGGTAATGGCTGTCCAATCGGTGTTCCCCCACAGTTAATTGATGGCCCCATTAACGCTGCATCAGGTTTTATCCCTCGAGATAGATAAAAGATGGAGTTCCATTGAAATACGTATAGGATATACTGGATTTCATTGCTGTTTGTATAAGAAACAAATTCTGCAACGGATATCCGTTTGTAACGAAAATTTATATACACAGGTATACGTATACAGGTATTCGTATCAAACATGAACTGATCCGATTTAAAGTATAATATTTTAAATGAGTCAGTCTTACACAGTCACTTGTAATTAAAATTTTAAATTGTAGAATAAATAATAGAAGGCCTTTGTAATGCATGCTTGGCCCGGAATGCAACGATACTTACAAAATTTGCTTCTTACAACAAAAAATACTTTATCTAAAACATATTATCTTCGTGTTATAGATTTTAAGTTTCAGTTAATTAAAACACTATTTGAGTTAATCACTAGTAATAATTGTTTTAATTACCATGATTATGCAACAAAAGCATACACAACTACTTTATTGGACTAATGGTACAATAACACCGCGAACTCATTTTCGGATCGGGCAACATTGTTTTTAAATCATACACGGCACGTGTAACACCGGTCACTTATTAATTATACAGTGTCAACACCGACGCGCCTGTAATATGAGACCGGGACGAAATTGGAAAAAGCGAATCCGGCGAGTATCGAGCACATTAATTGGCGCCATTAATCTTTTAGCCGTAACCGATTCCTTCCCGGGTTGTCCGACCCGGAAAACCCCTTCTCCGAAAAACTGACAGGGTTGCCACACTGTATAGAATAACTACTTCCTCTCTTGTCGTGTGATGACGGCAGATTAATTTTTCACTACCATTACTCTTCCCGAGGATGCCCTAGAAGGCGAGAAAAAATTCAACACAGTTCGGATAACAGAATTTTTTCAATCAATCTTACCTTTTTCTGCGGTACTGCCAGTGGCGTTCACTCCCTGAACGTTCACACAGCCCAGAAAATCGCTAACATATTAAATGATTCCAACTTATTTGCCCATTTTCCCTTACAGATTTAAAATCTTAGGCAATCGGCTTCATCAACAGTACCCAATTTGACAAAATTATTTATTGTTTTTGCGATCAGTGTCACTCACTTTTCATACACCACCTACTCATAGTCTCTGTTCACGCTACTGGTGACTACTAGGTTCTGCTATCTGGATTCCACCTGTCATTCCTGTCAAATGTGGAGATCATAGAAAATTCCCGCAATGTAAAGAAACCCTGAGTCTAGTACTGAACTGTTTGACTGTCACGCGCTATTAAAGTTAACTTGGACTCTCCCACTCTTTTGTGGCCCAGTTATCTTGGAGGCGTCAAGGTCGATTTTTAACAGAAGTTTTGACATTCTGGACCACAATGTTGATAGCTTTTTCACATGCAACCAAACATGTAACATGCCGCCCAAACATAATAATGTTTTAGACTAGTCAAAGAAAAGATGGCTCAACCTGCATTATCATGTCACTGGTAAAAATCTAAACCCTCTACCTTAGATCCAAACACAAAGCTTAGACCTCTAATATAATGTTTAGGTAAATCATCAACCCTGAATATAGCCTCCATCAATGATTGAGAAGATTGTGACCATAAGTTGCATTGTTAGTCTTGTACTTGATGGCCGGCAGGCAGTGCTTATTGTTCAAAGAAAAATAGTCTTGGGCCTTTTATATCGTATTAAGGACTCGTATGCTCTGACTTAGCTCATTTTTGGCAACCCTACTCCAGTCGTCGCCTAATTGGTCGCACGCTGTCTGTCGTATAATACTCGGGTGCGTTAAACCCCGATTAGGCTATGTGTATGGGTCGGCTTATTTAGTTGTGTCATTGTTGTTGCTTATTTAGACATTCTGTATATTCATAAGCCTTGGGACGCATATGGGATTCGGGGTCCACACGTTTTCTCGTTTGAATTTTGCAGTGTTATTATTCTTGTAGTGTGTGACACACCTCTCCACACATAGATAGGATTAGTGTTAGTAAGTTAGTAACAAGTTAAGACTCCTCTATTACTCCCGGTGTCCCATCATTACATTCTATTCCGGTTGTCTTAACTAGCATACTGACGTGACATTGTTGACATATATACTTAAATTCTGAGTATTGTAACTATAATCCTAAACAAATAACTTAAACAAAGATAATACTATTTGGTAAAATAACTTGGTCAATGACTCGCTGGGGAATAACAATTGATTTGATTTTAATTTTTCGCGATAGCCGGTAGGCACCGGTAGAGTGTATTTTAAACATCCTGTCAGTTTTCAAAATATTAAGTGGAGATATTTTTTTTGTCACAGATGGACAAGCAATGCAGCAGAAGGACGCGGCGGCGGCACACCAGGTGAACGTCGAGCAGCATGGCGCCGCTGGCGCTGGCGATCTTTGCCGCAGCCGTGGTCGCGGCGCACGGCTACCTCGTGCTGGTCCCCGACACGGCCCCCGCGGGACACACCGTCCTCGACGCTGCCGTCTACAAGCTCGGCTCCGAACGCACCTACACCATCGACGTCCACCGCACAGCCAACTTTGTCCACCATATCCTCCGCGTCAATCAAACAACCGGTCTAGTCACCCTCAGAAAACGCCTCAGATGCGATGGCGTTTTCTACCCCAACATCTTCACATTCTACGTCGACTCCACCTCTGAGCGGATCCGAGACATCGACTACTACAGTCTCCCTATCAGAGTGCTGGTCACGGGTGAAGACTGCAGTCGGCGACATGCGGATCTCTACGACATAGATTTCGACAGAGTTTACGATCAAAGACGCTGCTGAGCAGTACGTAGATGAACATGTGAGAGACAAGAGCGGTGTACTCGGAGCCGCAAGACTTTAGATTATTAGAAGAGGAGGAATTATCTGCTAGTCATTATAGTGTTCTTTCCACGGCCTATCCGTGGACCAACGATATGTTTGAAGATTATGCAGCCAGGAACAGAAGTCGAGAAAGAGATCACATTCGTTGTTGCCCTTTGACATGGCTGTCGATGTGAAGATAGCTGAAGCAAAGAAGTGGATTTCGGAGACGTACGCGAGCTTTCAATACCAACTACGGATCGATGGCAAGGGATTTGCTTGCGTCAATCGCAGTTCGTGAATTCGCTGACGGCTTTCCTCCCACGGACAGTGCAAAAGATGTGTAAAGTTCAGTTTCTGGCTGTCAGTGATCCTCGGTTTATGATAGAGAGCAGCCAAGGGGATTTGGTGGCCAGTAGTGATGTGTGCATACATGAGCCTATGTGGAAAGTGTCTGTGCTCTTCACGTTCAATTGTGACCGGACTAACATCGTTGATTCCGACCATAGGTTGAAAATAGTGTACCATCATCAGGAGCTGAACGATACAGATATAGCGAAAAGAGTTAAGAGGGAACTGCGTAATCAGTCTCCTTACTTCGAGCAGGCGCTTTACGTGCTTCAGTTGCTGAGGAACAACCACGGGCGTCGTTGTTACTACAGTCCGCGCTAGGTATGTATAACAATATTTTCTAAGAGCCATATACCCATTGAGCGTCGGTGACTCATTGGTGTGGACTGTTACTTCCAATCTGGAGAGCAGGTTCACAACTTGCCACGTACCAATATTTCGAATTTCGAAATTATATGAACGTTAATCCGACGCTTTTATGGTGAAGCAAACATTGTGAGAAACCTGCGCACGCTACAAAGAAATTCAAAGGTTATGCGTAAGTCAGCCAATCCGCACTGGGCCCCCGTGGGCAACTAAGGTGAGGACGTATAATGACCTGATGATGATGGATATATAGTATGTATGTTAAACTAGTTAGGTTTCCATAATACCTTAAGCTTCCTGCCTAATTTGAAGATAGATGGCGTTGTTTGAATGTCTGATGGTATTTATCCTCCCCTCTTGGTTTTGCCATTTGTAAATGTATGATATTACTTTCAAGAAGTGATCGTAAACAAGCAACATCAAGCCTAATTGAACTAAGAATGGGTGATATTACACGCTCGAGTGCCATTGTTTTGGATAGTCTATTTGTAGGTACGTGAGGCGCCGAGACCATCAAATCCATTTTTTGCCATTGATAAAGGTCGACAACCGTAATCATCCTAAATGGTGGTTTCAAAATGTCAATATTAGTATGATTTTCGCGGTTTCAATGTGGTTTTAAAAGCATTGTGATTACGACTATCTTCGGCGGATCTGTAATTTTATTCGGTAAAATCTAAATCCCCAATTATTAATAAAAGGCTAGTTTGGGATTTCAAGGTAGCAATTAACAAACAGACGGAAAAAGAAAACTGTCGTGTTCAAATATTCAAAAACAAATTGAGAATGAGATTGTTTTCATAAATAATTCCACTGACACAGCGCCCTCAAGCCCCGGACTAAGCACAAGCCTTAATATGGTTACTTAACAACGGATACACATACTTATATACTTTTCTTGTAAATAAAGGCAAGTTTTGAAATATGCCGGATTTTATGATGAATATTCTAATTAATTCTATACAGATATTCTATTAATCGTTAAAACTTCCATGACCAATTGCAAATTCATTGTTCTACAAGTAAACAAAGGCTTTAATTACCGTTCAACTTAAAACCGTTAACCGATCACCGATTAATAAACAAAGCGAGGACAACGACCTCAAACCTAGATCTCTGAGTTCTAATCTGTGGTCCACAGAGGTGTCAGGATCGTAAACCGTCTGAGCGTTAATTGACTGCATCCCGGCTCGATGAGCTTTTATGAAGTCATCTATTTTATGCGCTCCGGAACTATTGTCATGGAGCAGACGGCCAGCCACCGACCGCAATAAGGTTTCATCGCGAGATAGGGCTGTCTTCACAATTTTTCATTTTATTTGAAAAAATACAGGGCGGTGAGGCATAGCTCTCACGTATATTAAACCTTTTATTTACTTCTGTGTTCTGTTACGCCCAATAAAGTGTTGTTTGTATTATTTATGGTTTCATGGATTAAACATATTTCCAATGAAGACTTCGGATAGATAAACGTACTTATATACCTTTTTGTACATACATACATATTATACTTAAAAAACTGGGCGTTTTTATGTATTTACAACGGATAGATCTATATGTGATCGTTGGGACAACTTATGTACTTTTTTTGTAAATATTATACATAGAAAACACAACACAAACTAATATTTTCATGCACACAAATGTTAGTACTGCCCGGGAATCGAACCCGGAGCCCTTGGTATAATAGTCGCCGTCTCAACCATTTCACCAGATAAGTCGTTATCATGGTGAATGCCAGTGAATATTTATTTATTTCTTACGAGGTCGATAACCATGTGCCATTGAGCCCATCAAATGTTCTTTTTACGCGTTTGACAGGCAAAGATTGCCACAAAATCCATTTCTATGATAAAAAGTACATTCCTCCGTCACTTGACGACTAAAAAAATAAATCAAGCGACAGATTGGGGCATTTTTTATAATATAACGGATCAGAATTTACGTGCTTGTCTAATGCGGCGTCGGGTTTGGGGTCAAGTAGATCAAAATCAGATACCTGATTAATCAAGCAGCTATACATTACTAGCACACTTACCTCTGGTATGCTATGGCTAACAACCATGTATGTTTTGGACGTAATGCAATTTTAATTCAACAAATACTAGGTGTTAGACTGGGTAGTAACCCAGTAGTAGTTTCAGTAGAACATCTAATTAGGTACCATGACAGTGCCAGTTACCGTAACGCGAAATAGGAGTGTTTTGCACTTCTGTGTTTCAGAATAACGGCACTGTAACTTGTTACATTGTCGGATATAAGAGACTTTACATCTGTCATTTCGAGTTACATGGGCAGGGCAATGTGTCGAAAAATAATTACTACCTACTGTTTTTACTTTCCTTCGACACTGCATTGGTTACGGTCTAAAGACTTACCACCAGATGAACAAACTGACCGTACCGTTACCGTTGTATAAGAGACCTAATGATTCCGTGGGAATCGAATCGACGAACCCCGGAACACGCAGCGATCTCAACCCATCGTTCACGCCACTAGACCAAGGGGCGATCTTTAATGTCACAGCTCTATATAAAACTAATTTATATCAGTGACGTAGTATTTTTATAGCGATCATTATGGCACAACAATGCCATCGTGAGCGAGCTTTCCTTCGCGTCAATGGTTACGTATTTTTTATTCACTTAATATTGAATTTCATCAAGTAAGCAAAAGAACACCCAATACCTACTCTCTCTTCAACCTATGGCAGTCCACTGCTGGACATAGGTCTCCCCACTTTGCGCCAGACATCCCGGTCCTCCGTTTTTCTCATCCAGCTTCCACCAGCGACCTTTCGCAATACCTACTGTTATAAATTATTTAAAAAAAAAATATTGTATCAATCCCATATCTTAGGGATGAGGGGCACCTTTCCCACTTAGGAAGTTTCTATCGCGCAAACTATTTAGTTTATATGAAAAGGATATTAGATACCTCAATATCATTTTTAAAGACCTATAAATTACACGGGTGGATTCAATACAAAAAATGAGTTTCGGTTCAATGTATGGTGTGAACCCTTATAACGGTTCACTTAGATAGTTTCAAAGTGCTTATAGTTTCAGAGAAAAAGGGCGTGGCATACGCACAGACAGACAGTTAGACATGACGAATCTATAAGGATTCCTATTTTTGCTTCTTAGCTACGGAACCCTACATAAAATCCTTGAAGTTGCAAAAAACAACCTTTCGCCGTAGACTTTTTCCGCGTTAATCCTTTAGTGATTTACTTCGCTTAATGATAGGTTATTAAGACATATTACAGTATGGGTTAGTAGCCCTGGCAATTTTCTCCGTTTCCTCGATCGTGATGGGAGTGAACTTCGAGTGGATCACGTACGCTGTAATGAGGGGTGTTGTACGCATTACAAATACGTAATGTTTACATTTGTGCCGCTATTGAAATGATATAAAAAATCTTTAAACCCGATGAGTGTACGTGTGAATTGAGGGTTTATGGTTTAGTACCGTATTCCCCATTTTGATCTTTTAACCGCCGGGATTTCGGATGAATTGAAAATATATTGTATATGTTGAACATATGCAACTGTGGTTAAAAGATAAGTTAACACTTCGTTAATTTATTTTATTTATGATGGCCTTGCTCCCAGGAGCCCAAATACTCTGTGCCCAGGCACAGAGTATTCTGGTAGACGTGCTCTAAGATGGAGCGAGCTTTCCCAGAAAAAGCCTATTCTCTAATTTTTTGAATGTCACAAAGGGTAAGGGTATGTCGGATGGTTGTATGTGGCCGGATACAGACGCAGGTAGATTATAACATTTATTTGCAGTAATCCTAGTTGTAAAGTGTATGTACATTCACACAGCGCCAATTAGTCCCAAACTAAGCATTTAGCCTGTAATTGAAAACACCCAGACAATACAGACATGTTCTAGCCCACAAATATTTGTACTGTCCGGGAATCGAACCCGGAACCCTTTGTGTAAGAGCCGACATCTCTCAACGACATAGGTCGTCAAATAATGCAAATTGTTTGGTTCTATTCGCAGAGATCCAGAGAACAGTCCAGTGACGTACTCGATGTCCAGTTTGCTGGACTCCCGGTCGGCTGGCATGTTCGCCGTGGACTCCAGGACTGGGGTGGTCACCACTCAGGCCAGGCTGGACCGGGAACGGCTGGATGTCCACTACTTCAGGGTCGTGGCGCAAGACGATACATTCCCTCCGCGGAGTGGCACCACTACCTTACAGGTTCGTATATAAATTGAGAGATTTGCGGTAGATACTAGTTGTATGTATATTATAACAGTTATTACTAAGTTTAATTATGAGCGTCGGTGCTCATCGGTGTGGACTGTTGCCTTCCAATCTGGAGGGTACAGGTTCAAATCCCTTTCTTTTTCTTTTTCGTACTGACTACTGCTGTTGGCCGCAGATGGCCTTTACAGCTTCACCGGGCAATTGGCGAGCGCAGATGGCTCCCAGCCTTAAAATTTACACAACGAGCCGAATGGGACTCGAGGTTAAAATCCCACCACGTACCAATTTCTGAATTTTTGAAATTGCATATATGTAAGTTTATATATACGACGCTCTTACGGTGAATGAAAACATTGAGAAAACCTGCGCACGCCTGCGAAGTGATTCAAAGTTTGTGCGTGAAGTCAGCCAATCCGCATTGGAACCGCGTGGACGATTAAGGTCTATACACCTTTTACTGGTAGGCTCGTGCTCCTATGTGGGGACGTTTAATGGACTGAGTCAATAACAAATTACCTAGTATACGAACGAAAGTAAAATTTATACTGTATCTATTGTAAACTGGCGTTTGTACCTTTACAAGGTTACCACTAAGTTTTTTGTTGTTATTGGTTCGTGTAAGTGTGATTGAAGAAAAAGAGAAATATATACTATAATAATTTATAATTTATTCAATTTGACTATTTAGAATCAATTGTATTCTTAAAGGATCTAATAGCTGGTACCACCCGGCATAAGGCAAAAATTATTTTAACAAAATATATCTAAAAGCAATTCTAGTATCCTAATTG
>PQWD01004428.1:0-16379 GCA_019425675.1 Leucinodes orbonalis
GATTAGTAGGAAATAATGAGTACTTAGAGCGTCGGTGGCTCAATGGTGTGGACTGTTGCCCTCCTACCGGGAGGGCTGAGGTTCAAATCCCGCCACGTACCAATGTGTTTTCGAATTTTCGAAATTATATGTTCGTTATCCGACGCTCTAACGGTGAAGGAAAACATCGTGAGGAAACCTTCATGCACGCCTGCGTGAGAAAAGGTTGTGTTGAAGTCGTCCAATCCGCACTGGGCCCGCGTGACGACTAAGGCCTAATCATCCCATACGGGTAGGCTCGTGCCCTCGGTGGGGACGTCTAATGAGCTGATTATGATGATGAATGAGTACTTTCCATACCCGACTACAACCATAGAGTATTTTTTAACTTGAAACTTAATTTTTACTTTAAATTGCAGCCGGGGCTGATGGCTTAACAATATTATTATTTTTTGACCGACAGGTGTCTCAGCCTGCAATAGTTTTCTGCAAATTGGTTATGACTCTCATTAAATTGGAGCCAGAACTGACGACTTTTTGTGCCCTCCAAAACATGCAATCATGTTTTTTTTTGCAGATAATCAGGCCATTCAGCTGCAATGTCCTACCCAAACTAATGAGATGTCACTCTCGGTTGTTTACTCCCTGTTACAAAAAAAATTAGAGAAAATCGTATTGAGTGAAAAGTCACTTCCCACTTTACATGTCGAATCTCAAGGGAAGATTGCATAGTGGAAGCGCTATGCAATCTCCACGTGGGATCTATATTTTATGTTAGGGGGTTCGGTTTCCACACTTAGTCCGTGCAGTGGACCATTGTGCGTGAGCCATGGCGGTCTTCTGGTTAATCCAGCCAGCCCACCTCCCTCCAATAGTACTCCACGTGGGATTCGAATCCAAGAACCCCAGATCAGGCAGCGATCTAAGCCACCACGAGACCACGGAGGCATAGAAGTACTAGAAGGAAATCATCATCATCATCGTCAGCTCATTAAACGTTCCCACTGAGGGGCACAAGCCTAGCCGTGCGCGGGTAGGCGGATAGGCCTTAGTCGTCCACGCGGGTCCAGTGCGGATTGGACGACTACGCACACCTTCATATCTCTTTGCAGGCGGGCGCAGGTTTTCGCACGATGTTTTCCTTCACCATAAGAGCGTCGGATAACGTAAATATAATTTCGAAAATTTTAAATCACATATGGTACGTGGCGGGTTTTGGAAATGGGCCCTCCTGATCGGAAGCCAATAGTCCAAGCCATTGAGCCACCGACGCTCTATATAGGTATATAAAAATCAACCTAATTCCGAACTCACAGCATAACACAAGGCAATGAATAAGAGAAATCTAAAATGGCAGCTCCCGCGCTCTGCTATTATCATTGAGCGGCCACGTAGCCGGCTCGTTTGTCTTCGTTACGCCAATAACCGGTCATAATTGGATGAGGGACCAATGTTTGTTACCCGACACCATTCTGTGAAGATGTAAGAAGCGGAAACCTTCATGAATAACTGCTTTTATATGGTCTATTTAGGTGAGGGCATTATTATTCTTATTGTTTTTAAAGAATATGTCCAGCAGTGAACTATATAGTTAGTTAGTTATATACTATAGATGAAGAGATTATTTTTATACATGACAATGTCCGACCTCATACAATTATATGGTGATTATGAATTTCATAATTAATAAATAAATAAATAATAAATATCCACTGACATTAACACAGCGCCATCTAGTCCCAAGTTAAGCGTGAAGCCTGTATTATGGGTACTAAACACGGATAAATATACTTACATACATTTTTTTTGTAAATACATACATATTATACTAGAAAACACCCAGACCATTACAAACAGACATGTTCATGCACCAAATGTTTGTACTGCCCGGGGATCGAACCCGGAACCCTTGGTGTTGCAGCCGACCTCTCAACCGCAACACCAAATGGGTCGTCGAATTGAAGGTTATAGGTAGTGAACTAAGTTTGAAGTCCGTGGCATGTCTCAGCTGCATCTTTACTTTATGCTTAGACTTTCGTCCCTAAGCATAAAGATAAATTATTGTTACGAATTGACGTAATTAAAATGGCATTAAATATGGCAGCTAATATGTGACATTAGTCCACCATAGAGTATGACATGCGAATTGTCAAATAGCAAAGAGTCTAGTATGTTCTAGATATTTCGCGAATTATGTAGAATGACGTCGACGCTTCGAGCTCAGCGGGTGGACAGGTATATAAGGCGGACTGACAAGTGCGCCGGGAGTCTTGTGTTCTGCTCAAGAGCGAACGAAGAGCGAAGTGCCTGCGACTACAAGGAAGAAGCGAGTGATACAGCGATATCTAAGGGATCGTCGAGTGTGATATAACAGTGTGAAGAGTTAACGAGTGATTATTACGTGTGTGTGCGGAAAGTGTTGTGTTATAGTGTGCAGTGTTAATTACGGATTTTAGTGCGGGCGTTAATTGATTAATTAGTACGAGTGTAAGTGTAATTAGTGTTGTGTGTAATTAATAGTGGTTAATTAATAAAGTGTGTTACCGTGTTAAATCTTCGTGTTTGGCAATAATTTATCCTGAACCCAGCTCGTAATATTATTAAGTAGTTACTGCTACGTTGCTTGACTTTTATGCAAGAAAACTCTCTTTTCTTGAAGGTTCCAATGTCATATCTATCAGGGAAGACCGCTACTGTTCCATAAAAACAACGAATAACATACTTATTGCATAATAATGTGTCTGCTATTAATAATAATATAATATTATTTTCATTTACATTATTTTGCCCTAATCTAGTGATTTGAAACCTCCATAAAGCCTGCGTAAGGACCTTCTTACGCACTGTTTCACATTATATGAATAAACATATATACATTAGCTATAAATAAAAAATATTTCAAACTAAAAAGCTTAAATTTGGGTGTGTGTGTGCGTGTGTACGTACGTGCGTGCGTGTGTGTTTGTGAGTCTGCATATATATTTGAGAGTCTATAATTCAGATCAGTAGAATGTCCTTATTAATGTCTAGTTTTCCCACATGCGGCATCACTCCTGAAGGTTATCATCTTATTGTCGTTAACGTACTTTAATTCTGTTTAGAAGTTTTAGTAACTCTGGAACTCCCTAATTGTGTTTAGCAGGACGTCACGAAGTGGAGCAACCTCCTAAATAACGGCCAACAATTTCATTAATCTGAAGCTGAAATATACATCGCTATGTATATATCTAGGATAGGCCACGTCTACAAAATATATTACCTATTTACTCAGTTCAAAAGAAGGATAGAAAGTCAATAATAATTACAAGTCAATTAAGTTTCAGGCTAAAAAAGTTAATAACATGAATTAGTTAACAAAACTTAGGCCCATATTCGAGATCAAGACTCAATGTTTATCTTTACTTAAATTGATTTATAAATGGATAGCGCTATAAAGGATTAATAGCGCTATCCCTTTGTAACTCTATTTAAGTAAAGATCAGTGCTTTAGTCTCGTTCTTAATTACGGGTCTTAGTCTTTCAAAAGAGTCGTTACCTCGCGCTACAAAACGTGTAAGAAAAATTGTGGCGTCACATCACTCTTAAGCAAGTCAGGTCAAAAGTTATTTATTCAATTGAGGCTTACAATTACCACTTATAATAATCCCGATATCCATGATCTACTTGATAATAGATATCAGTTTATCAGTTTTGGTCTCCTTCAATGCCGCTCTGTTATGGTCAGGCGTATCACTTACCATCAGGTGAGCGGTCAGAGGACGGTCAGGAGTCCTGTTCACTTTGTAACAAAAAAACTGGATTATGATAAGTCGTGGTGGCTTGGTTTTCTTCATATTATCCCATAAAATTAGTTTCTTTCTTAAGTTGCTAAGATTCGAACACGCGTCTCCTTATTCTCCCATATTCGTTTAATTATTTTTTAATATACAAATAGTGGACTGCGATAGGTTGAATAGGAAATACAAACAATATCATCATGTACCTATAACGGCGTACAGTAAAGCTATATACAAACACAGTTTGTTAATTCCTATCACATTTTAAAATACGGCTAAACGTTATTATACCCTAAATGTATAATCTACCATCAAAGGTCTTGATTCCTGTAGAAGATTACATAAAATACATCGTTAAGCCTCAAGTTGTGACTTAATTCCACAAGGTCCGAGGGTCCAGTTAACGGGTCACTGAACAATCGGTTGTTTACTTGCAAACGCTTAAACTTGGCTCGTTCAAATCGTTCCGGGATATTTGCATGGCTCGGATCGAATCTGCGTGTTTGAGTTTTGATTTATGTAACCAGCCCTTCGGCTGCGAACTTTGCGGAAAATTAAAATGGACGGTGCCCGTTTGTTTAGTTAGGATCTTGTTTCACACTTTACGCTTTCTTTGGTATGTTAGGATGGAAAAATCGCACCAACGATCCAAAAGTGGTAACAAATGTGTAATTTTTTTTTAAAAGAGGAACGAAATTATAGAGAATTAATCCCGCCCTTTTAGACATTGCTATGTGCTTTACTTTACAGATTTCCATTCATGGCGGTTATTTCATAATTGTTTTTTGGACAAGAACGCGATTATTTAATTATTGTCTTTTTAGGCAAGGATGCAGTTATTTATTAACTGTCTTTTTAGACAAGGTTGCGCTTCATCCATGTCTAAAAAGACAATAAAAATGTAATCATTATCAAATTAATGATAGTTTTATTAAAATGGGATCTAGATTAATTAAATGAGAAAGATTGAACATGTTTCTTAATTACTTCAAAGCGAACACTAAATCCACTAAGGTTACTATTAATAAAATTATTAACACCATGCAAAGATAAAATATATATATGTATATGCGTTATAAATAATTCTGTTTTATTATCAATATGTCGATCTAACCTCATTCAAGCATTGGTCCGTTCCGATGAAGCTACATAGATTGATGACGTTACTTCTAAGATTGTAGATACAGATAGATAAGTGTAACGTCATTAATGAACACTAATCGCCCAAATATATGATTTTGATGGAGAGATGATTACAAAATGATATATCTGATTAGTCCGTTTCCGTTATAAGCTACATAAGGAGTGAACTTATGACAATTAGGACTGTATAAGCCAATTTTTAGCGTCGGTGGCTTAATGGTGTGGACTTCTGCTTTCTGTCGGGAGGGCGCAGGATCGAATCCCGCCACGTACCAATGTGTTTTCGAATTTTCGAAAATATATGTATATTATCCGACGCTCTAACGGTGAATGAAAACATCGTGAGGATACCTGCGCACGCCTGCGAAGAGATTCATGGTTGTGCGTGAAGTTGGCCAATCGGTAGCGGCACTGGGCCGCGTGGACGACTTAGGCCTAATCACCCTATACGGGTAGGCTCGTGCCCCTCGGTGGGGACGTTTAATGAGCTGATGATGATGATATTAGATTGATCGACTTCCATTTTGAGCTGCATTAGGAGTGAACTTATGACAATTAGGAATGCAGAAGCTAATTTTGAGTGTCGGTGGCTCAATGGTGTGGACTGTTGCTTTCCTACCGGGAGGGCGCAGGATCGAATCCCGCCACGTACCAATATGTTTTCGAATTTTCGAAAATAAATGTACGTTATCCGCTCTTACGGTGAAGGAAAACATCGTGAACAAACCTACGCACGTCTGCGAAGATATTAAAGGTTGTACGTGAAGTTGTCCAATCGGCACTGGGCCCGCGTGGACGACTAAGGCCTAATCACCCTACACGGGTAGGCTCGTGCCCCTCGGTGGGGACGTTAATGTGCTGATGATGATAAGTAGACGACCCATTTGGTGTTGCGGTTGAGACGTCGGCTGCAACACCAAGGGTTCCGGGTTCGATCCCGGGCAGTACAAACATTTGTGTGCATGAACATGTCTGTTTGTAATGGTCTGGGTGTTTTCTATTTATAATATGTATGTATAAAAATGTATATCCGTTGTTCAGTACCCATAATACAGTCTTCACGTTTAACTTGGGGTTAGATGACGCTGTTTGAATGTCAGTGATAAAAAAGGGTCTTGAAAAGACGTAATGAATGAACGAATATTTGAGTTCAAGTATGAAACACGTACCAATGACACGTAGCCACACGCGTTCATCAGAACTGAAACAGAGCCATCGTAATAACCTTTGCTTGACGGTGAGACGTCGGGTTATTGCTTTAACGAAGATAAACGGCGTCCGCATCGCGGGAATATGAACCGAGCACACCGCTCGAGCCATGAGCGACCGGCCTTTGGAATGAAAATGAAAAAGAAAAGTGTTTATTCTGTTAACTGCTTACAGAACACTTATGAATGTCAAATGAAGCTACCACTTGATCGGCCGGTAGTTTTCCACTGAGAAGAATCCAGCAAAAAAACTCAGTTGTAACTCTTCTCAAAAATTTGTGTTTTGTACAAAATCATGTCATTTGTTAACAAAATAATTTATAAAGCAAATTATATTCACAATTTTTATCATTTTTAGTATTTGTAAAAATATAATAATAAATATGGAATAGGAACGCTTTTCGTTCTTAAATGCTTTATGATTTTGTGCATGGTCGGAAAAACAGTGCCCATTTTAATGAAATGTCCATCTTTAATTGAGTTAGCAATATATACTCATATGCGTTTCCTTCGAGGGGCGCGAGCCTACCCGTAAAGGTGATAAGGCATGATAAGGTAAGGGTGATAAGGTGGTCCATGAGCGGCGGTTACCGTTTTCCATCAGATGGGCCGCCAGCTCGTCTGCCTACATAAGCAATAAAAAAAAGAAAAAGAAAAAAGGCATTAGTCGTCACGCGGGCCCAGTGCGAATTGGCCGACTTCACGCGCGACCTTTGAATCTCTTTTTAAACTAACATATAATTTGAAAAATTAGATATCGTTCCGTGAAGGAGTGTTATGCACTTTTGTGTTTAGGGATGAGGGCACTGTAGCCAGTGAAATAACTGGGTATAACCTAACAACGGGATGGATAATAACTGTCTATCAGTTGGTGGTCTCCTTCAATGCCGCTCTGTCATGGTTAGGCGTATCACTTACCATCAGGTGAGCGTCCTGACCGTCCTTAACACTTATATCGTTGAAAAGTAATAACTATACTCACAATTTAAACAATTCAACATAATATAAGACTGTATGTATTTATAGTCAAACTCTATTCTGTATAATGTAGAAGCGTTATACCGAGAGAGACGCGCTCCCGCGGTAAATGATTGATAAATTATGTATATAAGTCTGGAAGCGAACGTGGCGGGGTAATAAGGAAATATGAGCGGGATAATTTCCCGGTGGTTTTGTTATTTTGGCTTGATAACAAACTTATAACAATGTGATATAGTAAATTTAGAATTGAGGTTCAGCAATTTCAAAAAATCAAAATGAGATTGAGTTGATTTTTTGTACTGAATTGCTCAATACTAATTTAAAGTATAGGTTAAGAGTGAGAACGAGTTAACAGAATTATGCTAAGACACTATCACCATCACCACGCGGATTCAGTGCAGATTACTTGGTTCCATTGAAAACCAGCACCTTGACAAAATGTTCGTGGCATTAGTGGTGTAGCAACCAATTTGGTCTCATTTTATACGTAATTTTTTTATGGAGATCGTACATGCACTATACAAAAAATCTTTCATCTTTTTATTATACGAGTAACTGTTTGTCCTTAAAAATATACATATTTCCAATTGAAAGGGCCTGAAGGTTTTTATAAGTCCTTTGCTATTGCAAATTGACTAATAGGTGAGCCGTTTGATTAAAACATATAAAAACGTGAAAAATCAAAAGATGTGGTACATGGTAAAGTTTAAAAATTTTGCTGTGCCTACCTTAGACTAAATAATTGTAGATTTCAATTTGTACTGCAATCAAATGTTAATATTTTTGCTGTTTGCCTTCATAATAATAGGAAAAATCACAGAACTATATTCACCGATCAAAATTTTAAATATTATAGAACATTGTTTTATTATATTGGAAAGTACATAAACATACACCTAACAAAAAATCAATACTGATGACACACACATCCAGCTTTTAAAAGAAAGAAAGAAAACATTTATTGATCCAATGCACCGCAACACAATCACATGTAAAACATATCACAATAAACAAAAAACAATAAAAAATAATAAAAAAATAAGAAATAACACAGAAACAACATATGCTACGATGCCTGAATCAAACGGACTCACTCAGCATAAGCCAGGGACACCAGTAGTGAACCCTGGCGCCGATTTTCAGTGAGCCCGGTTGAGTCGGCGCACGTAAAACACTTTTTATATTCCATAAAATTTATCCATAATATTACAATAATTAGTCTTTAGTATAACATGTCCCCTAACATCCAACTGTAATCAATAGCAATGGCTGTTCCTACATATATGCCTTTCACGACAGAGAGAATTTATCGGTACGTCTGTCAGTTAATCCAGTCCAAGATGAATGACCGTCACGTAGTTCCTACATTCAGTATGAATGATGCGGATATGTGTAATTCAGCCGTCGCTTTTTGTTTTCTTACTCTTACTAATATACTTTATCTAAATTTCGTCATCATCGTCAGCTCATTAAAAGTCTACACCGAGGGCACGAGCCTACCCGTAAAGGGTGTATAGGCCTTAGTCTTCACGCTCTCTTTCCTTCACCATAGTTAATCGAAGTATATTAATTGGTAAATTAACACTTTGATCGTCATTACGCCTCATCTTAACTGACGAAACACTATTTATTTAACTAATCTGTAAAATGTAACGTGAAGTGTTGTTCTATACCAGATTCGTTAGAGCGATAACTAATTGAAGTGATATTATATTTATTGTTGTGGCCTTTTGGTGCCTAAGTACTACTCTCCCTCTCTTATGAAATTTGAACAGGTCTTGAAAGGTCGAAATGAATGAGGGCATTGGATATAACAATGTCCCCATTATTTTCGAATTTAATGTGACCACTAAAGATTGTTTCCTTAATAAAAATTAAACCTACATCGTTTCTTATACCTTTTCTTCTCTTATCCAGTAGCACTTAACCAAGTGAGTGATATTTTGTTGCGAGTACATATCAAACAATATAAGTATAAAAAGCCGAATTAGTTTCTGTCGACGTTTTGAGTTCAAAAGGTTCTGAGTGTCATTGATGTAGCATTTTTGTGAGAGGATTTTATCTTTTTTTCTGTTAGTAATCATGTTTAGATTTTAACGATGGACATACATACGACTTAAGAATGGTAGAGGCTGGATGAGAAAAGCAGTGAACTGGTATATCTGGCACAGAATGTGAAAGACCTAGGTTCAACAGTGGACTACAAGAAGTTGATGAACAATAAAAGGACATGTATACTTACTATCGCTTATTAAAGACAAATAAATGCAAGTCTCTCTGCGGTATTAATTAAAATAACACATGAGACATAGACACATACGGCGGAAATTAATCGGGCAATGGGGCGAGATATAGTAAGGGTTTATTTAAGTTATAAAATCAGTTGTTTGTTTGTGGGACCAATTCATCATCAGCTCATTAAACGTCCCCACCGAGGGGCACGAGCCTACCCGTATAGAGTGATTAGTTCTTAGTCGTCCACGCGGGCCCAGTGCGGATTGGACGACTTCACACACAACCTTCGAATCTCTTCGCAGGCGTGCATGAAGGTTTCCTCACGATGTTTTCCTTCACCGTAAGAGCGTCGGACCAATTAATTTATCTGTATCACCAAGTTATTGGGGCAGTGGGCCGGTCAGATATATCGTACCGTTGATCGTGGTGCTAGAGTTTTTGGAGTGAATAAAATTACTTCGTAAGCGTTATTCTATAACGATTATTTACTTGTACCAATAATTATAATTGCTGGCGAAGGCAGTCTTAACTAAACAATTCATGGATATGTCAGTCAAATGGACTTTCATTGGCTGCAAAATGAATTTAAGATTGTTTCAAGTTGCTTAGCATTTTATGCAGTTTGATCGGGCGATAAATTCAGAACCTTAAACATTCTAATTTACTTCAGGTTCCGAAGAGTTAATAAAGAAAAATGATCGCAACTTACTCAATCCTTTATATTTGAACGCCTTGACCACTTCCCTGTTCATAATTCTTTCCCTGGTAATAAAACAAAAGGTGAATCCTGATTTAAGAGTAAAATTGGTTCTTTATTTTCTTCAATATCTGAACCATTCAATTTACTAGATTCCATTTGCGTTATATTTTCTTTGAGCGGACTCGCATTTGCTTGATCAATGATTAAAATTTACTCGTATTGTACAAGTAAGACTAGCCTATATCTTGAAACAATACTATAGCTAGTTTAAGTTATGTAATTGTATGTAATTTGATAAAATCTTAATGAACTTTTTACTAAATCATTTAAATACTGTTGTAAAAAACACTTTCATTTTATTGTGGGACATATGAAATTTTAACAGTCCTTAATGTCAATTCACCGTTTCGTGCACTCTCAACTCCTGCCCCCCCCTAAAGTGATAATAATAATAATAATAATCCATTTATTTGCAGAATATAGTAAAATACAATGTGGTCTTATTTAAAAAGATGTCCTGTCATATCTGTCGCGAACATTACGACGTGCCAAATCAAATAAAGTTACCTCATTGAGTCGATATTATTTCAAAATCAAAAAAATTACAGTTTTATAATATAATGTTAATCTAATAAAATATTAACCAAAACAAAATTCATTTACAATGTCAAAATATAAATCAAATTGATATACAAAACAAACAATAAATATAAAATGCAATGTACGTTACAATTAATATTTATAATAATATAGAATTATTATATTTGTTAACCTTTTTCATGCTTTATATATTTATTATTTAGAAATTCACTGACCTCATAAAACATATTATTTAATAGGAACTGAAAGAGTTTATTGCGGAATTTAGATAATGTTAAACATTTTATGTCATTTGGCAAATGATTATATATCCTTATTGCCAATACAATAAGCATTTCTCGAATGTACAGCTAGCCTTTGCTTCGGTACTTGCAACTGTCCACTTGCCTTTGACTACGATCTAGCATTTTTTTGTAAATAATGCAGAATGCTTTTTACAAACAATGATAATTCATATATGTATAAACAGGGCAAGGTAATATTTTTAATTTTTTGAAGAGGGGTTTACAACTGTCTAAATGATCTGCACTACAGATAGACCTAATACATTTCTTTTGTATTTTAAATACTCTATACATATCCACAGAATTTCCCCATAAAATGAGTCCATACCTTAACATAGCCGACACATATAGCCATGATAAGCCATGATTGCAGCTTCCTTTGATGCCACTTGTCGAATTCGTTAAGCGCATAAATGTAACGGTCAAGCTTATTTGCCAATACTTCAATGTGAACTTTCCAATTACAAAAGTTGTCTACAACAAAGCCTAAAACTTGTCGTATTTAACTGATTATTTGATAATCTTTGTTCTTTATATTTAATTCAATATCTTTTTTGTTAATAGTTTTAAATAAAATATAATTTGTCTTACTTAAGTTAATATTAAGGTTTTTGATTCTAGCCATGATATTATTCTGTCAAGATTTTCATTAGCTAACTTTTCAAGTCATATTTTTTTTAGTTTTACCAGGATACTCACATCGTCAGCAAACATCACACATTTTTGGTCTATACAGATGGTAAATCATTTATGTACAAGAGAAAAAGTAACGTCCCAAAACACTGCCTTGAGAACACCACATCTATTATAAGTTAATGAGGTTTGTTATGAAGTTTTGGTATGCCCGATATTTTTGATATTTCAACGCATTGCTGACGATCCGACAGGTAACTTTTGTCCAATGAGAGTACATTCCTCTGATGCCCATTTTTTCTAATTTGGAAAAAAAGTATCTCATGATGCACACAGTCAAATGCTTTACTCATATCCAAAATACAACCAAGGCATGCATTCCTCATCAAGGCTATAAGTGACTTCCCTAATAGATCATAGCATGCCACAGTTGTAGAATTCCCTTCTGAAAACCAAACTGTTCTTTACATATTATCTTTTGAGTGAATACAAAGGAATATAGTTCACATGCATTATCTTTTCAAAAATTTTGATAGATTGGACTACAAGTAATGGGTCTAAATTTTTAATATCGTCACGAGATCCCTTTTTATGTAACGGTTTTTGAATGTAATGTATGTAGGTTGGATGAATGTACAAGACCTCCAATCAATACATAAAGGCAGTCGTTTAATTCCTGAGCGATAACTTAAATAGAACAGACAATACAACTTAAAACATTTCATTCTATCAAAAACATTTGAGCGTGTCCCTTGTCATAATGAAACGTAGAATTGAATAAATGCACTCTGATTTTGGTCATAAATTTTCAGACCAAAGACTTAGAGGCAATAAAATTGGAGATTTAATGCAGTAAAATAATTTCACTTTGGTTTTGTTGAGTTGCGATGCATTGCAGGGAGAATATTACTTACTGCCGTAAAAACTTGAAAATCTGTAAGGATTTCAAACTATCAAGTGACTATACATTTTTGATAGAAATTAATTCATATCGTTGATAAATTAAATGTTAAAATATCGAAATGAATGAAGTAAACTGCGACAAATTCACCGAAAAAAAAATTGCATTGCCAATAAGAATATTCACTGAAAATGGAAACAAGCTCTACCATATAGTGCAAATATTATATACTTTTACATGGTATTGCAGGCGGGAGACAAACAAATTACAACAATTTCACTATATATACTAGCTTCTTATATTTTATATTAAGTTTATGTTTTCTATAAACTTTCTTTTAAGGTATAATAAACCTGACAAAGACCTAAACTACACCCGTGAGAAAGCATTAGGTAATTATCATTCCAGACTTACATGGGTTTTTCTTGAACCCTTAAAAAAATCAATTGTATGGTCTCATCCCTAACAAGAATAATTCTGAAATTTATCAATTCAATTCAGTTCCCCACCGAGCGATACTATCAAGAACATCAGTGTCCAATTACTTTACAAGGTGGTAGACTCAGTACTTTAAAAAAATCAGCCGAAAGCCCCGAAAACACTCATTTGCGAATTCTATGCATGACTTCAAGGTGCCTCTGAACTATCAGCTTCAGGATAAAAATAATCGTATATTCAATCATAATATCTACCATCGTTTTATCATATAATTTACCTTAGACCTGGTACGTCTGTGACTGGCACCCCATCCTCAGTCATCCAGGAGATAGTTGGGGCAGGAGTACCGTGGGCTGCACATGACACTCTAGCTCCAGTGCTATTGGAGAACGACAGCCGCGGAGGTGGCTCCATAAGGAAGATCAGCTGGCAGTTCGATGGTATAACTGTGGACAAGAGAAAAACTTATCATGTAGTGTATGCCAAAATTAACAACGTGTAATGTATATATTTTATATGGGGTGGAAAGGATATCGAATTGCGTACATGGAGCTTACCGTAGGATGCCCCTCCGGCCTAATGGACCAACGACTTGCGAAAGGTCGCTGGTGGAGGCTGGATGAGAAAAGCGGAGGATCGGGTTTTCTGGCGCAAAATGGGGGAGGCCTATGCCCAGCGGGAAAAGAAGCGTAGACCTCCAACTAGCTGCTCTGATAATTAAATAAATATCTACTGACATTCACATAGCGCCATCTAGTCCCAAACTAAGCATAAGCTTGTAATACAGATACTAAACAAGGATATATATACTTATAGACATTTTGTAAATACATACATGTTGTACATGGAAAACACCCAAACCAATACAAACAGACATGCTTATGCACACAAAATGTTTGTAGTGCCCGGGGATCGAACCTGGAACCCTTGGTGTAATAGCCGACGTCTTAACCATTACACTAGATGGGACGTCATGGTGACGGGTAGCAGATGGATGACGACTGCTGGAGAACGGTCCGCGAGGAAGTCATTAGTAAATGCTTTTTGTGACATAAAACGTTTCCCTTCCACGATTTTTCCTTCTGAAAAATATCGTCAGGAAACCTGATTCAAAGGTTGTGTGTGAAGGCAGCCAATCAGCACTGGGGCTTGCGTGGACGACTACTGTCCATACACCCTTCACGGGTAGAGCCTTCTACGGGGACGTTTATTGAGCTGATGAAAGCTATGTTCTTTTACAAAAAACCATAAAGCATTTCGAAACACATCCCTTTCTTTGGCCCGGTTCGTATTAGTAAGTTATAAAGCACCCGCCAGGGCAAAGCGCTTAAGTATTAAAGGTGGAGACGAAGTCAATTATCTTCATTCGACGTAAACAATTAAACTCCATCGTAATTAGCTCAGCCGCCTTCCACTTGGTTGGCACTTTTGATGTAAGGAGTAATACTCAAGCTTTACTTTTCATTGGAGGCTTAACATTTTGGAATTAATTAAATAATTTGTTTGGAGACTAAAGCCTGTGATTTATTAAAACTTATTGTTTTCTTATATAAATAATTTATGAATTTTCAATTTCGATATGCATTTTAATACAGTTTTTCCTCCTGTAAATATTATGATTAATATTTATTAATAACCCACTATTCCGCACAGGTAGGTTAGGGCCTAAACTCCCATACCCATATTTTATGGGAATTGATATCATCAATTCCCCTAAAATATGGATATGGGGTATCCAATCAATCGGGCTAGAATTAAGAAAACATAGGTTTCCTTAATTCTAGCCCCATAGATAGCTTCAGTAATGTATGCGAGAGGCAGAAGCGAGCGAGTAATAGCTTCCATCCATTCCAGAATTGGCTGGTGAGTTTCTATGCCGCCTTGCAGTGCATCGAGTTTATATTTATTTATTTCGACACAATTTACAAAACAGAAAGAGAAACTATAAAAAAAAATAACATACATGAATAGACTGATACAGTACAAAACGGAGTAACATTAACACAGAAGATGCGTGCATTAGCCAGTGGACCCCAAAATAGGAAAACCTTGGGGAATATATATATATGAAACGAACGCTAGAAAAACTTATATGACGACTTTTTTTAAATGTAACTGTAAATTTGGTATTCCACGGCAACTTCAAGAATATAAAAGGTTGACTTGGATTTTATTTGCATTCTTTACGTTTTATACCAAAACTCTAAAAATTTGACTTTAGCCAAAAAATTCAATCCACTTTGCTTTCTCGAACATCCAATAAAATGACAGGGCTTACCAAATTCACAAGTAAAGGATAAGTGGATTACACATAAATTGCTTTCGTCGCGGTTTGATGAAACACTTGAACAATTTTAATAAATCCAAACCCTGAACCGAACTATTTCGATATTATTCCACTTTGGTGGGACGGTATCCATTAAATATTATTGTTAGCAACATGAAATTTGTATCACAAACTTGAACAATCGTTATTTGAGAGTTTAGTTTTGATATAACTTTGTAGTTTATAAGTATCTTTCTCATACACTAATGAGATTTCTGATGACATTGCCTGAGTTGGTGTTTTGAATTTTGATATTTGTATTTTTCATTTTATATAAAGTCTGGATAGAGCGTCGGTGGCTCAATGGTGTGGACTGTCGCCTTCCTACCGGGAAGGCTGAGGTTTGAATCCCGACATGTACCAATGTGTATTCGAATTTTCGAAAATATTTGTACGTTATCCGACGCTCTTACGGTGAAGGAAAACATTGTGAAGAAACCTTCATGCACGCCTGCGAAGAGATTCAAAGGTTGTCCGTGAAGTCGGACAATCCGCACTGGGCCGCGTGGACGACTAAGGCCTAATCACCCTATGCGGGTAGGCTCGTGCCCCTCGGTGGGGACGTTTAGTGAGCTGATGATGTAAAGTCTGGATTCGACCTATACAATCAGTAAAAGACCTCTGTGGGTAATGAAACACCTATCGCAGTTCACTGCTGGGTAAAGTTCTTATACGTTCACAAACGCTACTTCTCATTCTATAACAGATTTGGCAATAATGATTTGAGACCAGTGACAAGTGGACTAAAAGAGAGCAATAAATTCCCTTAAGAAAAAAATAGTGGTTCTTGAATTTACATAAGCGTTTGTTTGGACGTGCTGAATTAAAATACATTAAATTTTTAATACGATTCGAAGCTTAGACCCGTTTACCGCAGAAAACGGCGCACTACGCGTAAATTCCATTTGCGTTACGTAGATTTGTTTCGTATATATCTGTTTTATTAAATTCCACTAGATATGGGCCTCAATTCCCTTAATTAACATGATATTTTGATACCATTACAATACTTTACAAGCCAACTATAATTTTAATTGTTTAGTAGAATGAATTTCTAATGGTGTTGCCAGTTTCTTTAAACAGAACTTAGGTTTCATATTTGCATTGGCGATCCTATTAGCGGATTTTAAAATTAGCGGGATTGGGATCTGTTTGTGTGTCGGCACTGTTGGCAC
>PQWD01004428.1:19202-57446 GCA_019425675.1 Leucinodes orbonalis
CATTAATACAATATTTGTACTACAAAAAAGAGCTATTCGTTTTATCTACAACTTAGACCCCGTGACTTTTTAAGGAACTTTTTAAAGAAATAAATATAATGACTGTAGCATCACAATATATTTATGAAAAATTAATTTACGTCCGTAAATACTATCATACCTTTAAAAAAATTGTGACTCGCACAATTTTAATACTAGGACTAGAAACAAACTTGCTGTTCCGGTTCAACTACATAAAGTAGGTAAATCTTTTATAGGAAGATGTATAAAGTTTTTCAATAAGGTACCGCAGAATACTGCCGAGTTACCTTTACACATGTTTAAAGCTAGAATAAAAAACCACCTTTCTAAAAAAGGGATACACTATTGACGAATATTTATGTGATAAAAATCTTGGTCTTAAATTGCTCAGCTATTTCAGTTTTATGATATATTGTTACATTAAGTAATTGTTTTTAAAAAAGGCTACACTGTTGAGTTTCTTGGGTGCTTCTTTCTCAACAGGCCAATCCACTGAAGCGCTTTTTTTAAAGCATCAAAATTCATATTTTTAGTTTAGTATTTTTAATTGTTTTTTATTATATTTTTGTATATTTTTTGACGTTCATAAGTGCTTTTTGTAAGCCTAATTTGAATAAAGAATTTTGAATTTGAATTTGAATTTCACCAGGTGAGCGAACTTAATACCCGTTGACTTGATGTCAAGTAACTCATTAATATTTGGATTTTAATTTAATACCTAAAGATGAAAGTTAGTGAGTATGCGTATTTATTACATCTTAACTTTCAACGAATTTTAAACAAATTTTAAATAACATACATAAGAATAAAAAACACATAAGCCGTATTATGTTCTCGGATGCCCAAAAAAAAACTGTAATTTTGCGGAAATATCTGTGGCACGCTACTCGTTATATAAATTTTATTGTTACAGAAAACCAAGTGACAGTAAAAAGAAATTCATTTATATCAATACCTTTAAGTTAAATACCTATTCCAATACTAAACGCTAAAAATAAGTATCGTTTTTAGGGTTCCGTAGCTAAATGGCAAAAAATGAATCCTTATAGATTCATCAAGTCTGTCTGTCTGTCTGTCCGTCCGTATGTCAGACTCTTTTATATCCGAAACTATAAACACTAGACTATTCAAAAAAGTTGTAGGTCTTGAAAAATGATCATGATTGATTATTTATTTTATGTTACTTACGGAACCCTCCACGGGCGGGTCCGTCTCGGGCTTGGCTATTTTTTTGTAACTGAAACGAAAATTGTAACAGACAATGACATTTCGCGCAGACAGCGGCGTCTACAAGATTTTGGCACATGAATATTTTATACAGTCGTATAAGAATCTACCAAAGAGAAACGCCTCTTCTCTGGAAAAACTTGACATTCAAGACCTTTGCATATATATAACAAGAAAATACTCATATGAGCGCCTACATATGTACAGCAATATATTAAATTGATTATGAGTCGTCGTCTATCGACGTCTTAATTTGAGTTTTAGTTTATAATAAATAAAAGAATACTTTAATTCATTACTTGGGTAAAGGTCAAATTGCAGATGAAGTTAAATGAAAACAGTTTGACTTTTAGGCAAATCCTCTATATATTTTCATGGTTAAACCTAGGTGTAAATCTCAATATATTTTTACACCTAGATTTAACCTTGTCATTCAATTCAATGTTCAAAACCTATTTTTTGTGTCGTCCACGCGGGCCAACTATATGCACAACCTTTGAATCACTTCGCGCAGGTTTCCTCACAATGTTTTCTTTCACCGTAAGAGCGTCGGATAAACATATATATCTCTCTCTCTCTTCCACCTATCGCAGTCCACTGCTGTACATAGGTTTCCCCCATTTTGCACCAGATATCCCGGTCCACCGCTTTTCTCATCCAGCTTCCACCAGCGACCTTCCGCAAGTCGTCGGTCCATCGGGCTGGAGGGTTCCCTACGCTTCGCTTGGCAAGACGCGGTCTCCACTCCAGAACTCGTCTGCTCCGACGGCCATCGGTTCTGCGACATACGTGACCAGCCCACTGCCACTTCAAACGTATATATACATTCGAAAATTTCAACAATCAAACTTGCGCCCCCCAGAACGGAAGGCATTGCAAATGAGTTACCGGCGCTCTTACGCCTACCTATTTACACATGTTTAAAGCTAGAATAAAAAAACACCTTTCTAAAAAAGGGTACTATTTACTATTGATGAATATTTATGTGATAAAAATCCATGGTCTTAAACTGCTCAGCTACTTCAGTGTTTGTATCTGTACATTAAAATCATTGTTTAAAAAAGGCTGTACTGTTGAGTTTTCTTGGGTGCTTCTCTCAACAGGCCAAAACGCCGAAGCGCTTTTTTCCAAGTATCAAAATTCATTATTGTGCTTTACTTTGGTATTATAAATGTATTTTTTATTGTATTTTTTGTATTCTTTTTGACGTTCATAAGTGCTTTTTGTAAGCCTAATCTGAATAAATGAATTTTGACTTTGACTTTCAATTATGTAATAAATACGATCCCTTAGCTTGTTACACGGTTTTCTATTAGCTCGAGTGTTTGTATATAATATAATAACGTAAAAGCAACCTAAATAGATGAAACTGGTTTAGTGTTAAACGGTATATCGCGTCCCGCCATAACGCAACTTTACGACTGCTCTACGTGACACGTGCCATTTCGCCGAACACTTTCATTATTGAAATAACGCTATAAACGAGACTGTTGTAGCTGTTGTCAAATATTTTCGTAATTAATATTATCCAACGCTCTTACGGCGGAGGAAAACATCGTAAGGAAACCTGCGAAGATATTTCAAAGGTTGTCCGAGAAGTCGGCCAACCCGCACTGGGCCCGCTTGGACGACTAAAGCCTAAAAACCCTATACGGGTCGGCTCGTGCCTCTCGGTGAGGACGTTTAATGGGCTGATGTGATTATGTGTTGTGTTTAAAATAGTCATAGTTTTCTTTGGTGTAATAGCTGGTATCTTATGTCTCTCTCTTCTCTACTGTTTTACGCCAGATATCCCAGTCCTCCTCTTTCCTCATCCAGCATCCATCAGCAAACTTTCGCAAGTCGTCGGTCCATTATTATGATTTCCGTTTCATGTTTGTATTTAAAAATTATTTATTTATCTGTTGTTTACTACCCTAAAATCATGACGCTTAAATTTGGACTGGCGCTTGTGAACTTTTAGTGAATATTTATTATAATTATAGAGTAACAATAGATTTATAGCTGCTGCCTTCAGTGACATCTCGTAACAAGCCATTTTACATATGTGTATTATTTGTGTCTCTTTAACCTAACACAATTAACTGCTGGGTCGATGATGAAGCAGCAAGATTTTTTTTGGTTACAAAGTGTAGGTACAGGACGGTCATGATGCTCATCTGATGGGTACTTAACAACGGATAAACAAACTTATATATTATATTTGTAAATCATCATCATCATCATCATCATCAGCTCATTAAACGTCCCCACCGAGGGGCACGAGCCTACCCGTATAGGGTGATTAGGCCTTAGTCGTCCACGCGGGCCCAGTGCGGATTGGACGACTTCACACACAACCTTCAAATCTCTTCGCAGGCGTGCATGAAGGTTTCCTCACGATGTTTTCCTTCATAAAATTTGTAAATACATACACATTATACATAGAAAACATCCAGGCCAATACAAACAGATATGTTCATGCACACAAATGTTTGTTCTGCACGAGGAATCGAACCCGGAATTCTTGGTATAGTAGCCGACGTCTCAACCAATACAGTCAATATGAACCATTTTTCAAATGATAATCATTACCTTGATGGTCTTCAGTTTTTCTTGATAATCACCCTTAAACCTTCAACAATACGAGCTCTAGATAATGATAAATAGGGCTCTTATTCTCACACAGACCTCTTCAAACGCCTCGCAATTGTATGACATTCGGCGACGACAACCGTCCATAATCCGGTTATACGTGGGACATAATAAAGCATCTCTTGTGTGTAATACAATAAAATTACGAAGAGCCCAGCGCCTGGTCTCCGGCGAGTCGTAATCGCGTCTCGCTATTACAACGGATAATAAACTCCGTCGTAAACCCTCGTAATTCCCCGCATGGTTGCATGTCTTAAGTTTACTGTCGTATTACATTGCGAAAAAACACTTAACTGACACATAAAGTTATGTTCGTGTCATTTTCGGATAAGGTGAAGAAATCGTTTTACGTTCCAACGTAAATGTGTCTCCTTTGATGTCGCTAGTGATAACTTGATGTGATGCTATTATGATGAAGGAAAACATCGTGAGGAAACCTTCGCACATCTACAAAGAAATGCAAAGGTTATGCGTAAAGTCGAACAATCCGCTCGGGGTCCGCGTGGATGACCACGTAACGGCCTGTAAACCTTTTACGGGTAAGTTCGTGCCCCTCGGTTGGGGCGTCTAATGAGCTAATGATGATGATGACAGTATAATCATACAACAAAACTTTTCAAACTTTACAAGGTAGATTACACTGTACGTGGATCAATTTGTAACTTTCAGTTTAGAGTTTTATCATTAAATCATTACATAACATCAATCGATATAATAAATAAATAATTTCTACTGACATTCACACAACGCCATCGAGCCCCAAGTTAAGCGTTAAGTCTGTATTATGGGTACTAAACAACGGATAAACATACATATATACTTTTTTTGTAAATACATACATATTATACATAGAAAACACCCAAACCATTACAAACAGACATGTTCATGCACACAAATGTTTGTACTGCCCGGGGATCGAACCCGGAACCCTTGGTGTTGCGGCCGACCTCTCAACCGCAACACCAAATGGGTCGTCATAATTATATCAACACACTAAATATTCTTTAATTTTTTTTCAATACTAAGTGACTTTTTCATTTCATTTTATAACGTTATTCTTTGTTATTACCCGGAGATCATATCCCCGTGTGTCGCAAACGACACGAGCCTCCATCGGCCAATGAACAACCCCATGTTTATTCTAAACGTGTTTGGCTGCATTCTGCTCTGCGGCAGCATAAATCTGCCTCAACGTCGCCTGCCGATGTCGGCCCTCGATAAATCCATCTAATGCCATTTTAAATATTGATGAAATACTTGTAATTTAAGTATCTCTCAATCTATTGCAGACCACTGCTGTACATTATTTTGGCCTATAGAGCTAACGAGACGGCATATTTGCCAGTATACCTAGTCTAAGACGTCCTCAGGACTAATGTGTCTACGAGTTAGACATACGTTACCAGCCCACTGCCACTTGCACTCGCTGATTCGGTTATGGAAAAAGAAACACTTGAGGTGAAAGCCTAAGTCCGAAGCCTGAAGTCTATTTGACCATTTGGTGTAGCGGTTGAGACGTCGGCTGTTACACCAAGGGTTGCGGGTTCGATCCCCGGGCAGTACAAATATTTGTGTACATGATTTTGTCTGTTTGTATTGCTCTGGGTATTTTCTATATATTATATGTATGTATTTACAAAAAAATATATATAAGTATGTTTATCCGTTGTTTAGTACCCATAATAAGGTTTCACGCTTAACTTGGGGCTAGATGGCGCTGTGTGAATGTTTGTGGATATTTATTTATTTATTTTATACACATTCTGCAAGTATGAGTAATGAGAATACAGTGTGTATTTTGAATCATTGGCATCCATCAGACCTATTGTTGTTATAATTGATTTTTGTATCAATAGTTTGGCTCGTATTTGGGGAATGTAATTTGAATTATGAGTAAGTTATTATTTTTAAAAAATGCCTATGTTCTCGATTTCACCCTTTATACTGTCAATAGCACTAACTTTGTTACCCGCCTATTTTGCTGTGCGGACACATAAATCTGCCTCAACGGCGGCAGACTACATGGCCTCGCCGATTAAGGGATCTAAAAGAGGAGTGTCCATTAGTCAGTCATTTTTGATACTGATAGAGTGACAGCTCACTAAGCGCGGGTCTGTTTTGTTTGACTATCTTCTAACGTTGCTATAAAGAAGAAATTTCATCGTTGTTGCTTTTGGAAGATGTGAGAGGAAATTGCATTTAATTATTAAATTATTAAGGGCTCCATGGCAGAGCAAGTGCATGGATAATCGCAGAAGCTATTGTCACAAAAGTCGAAAAAATGCTGGATGCCGAAAATCACTTCTGTTGGTTCATAAATTTAGTGATTTTAAGAGCCTACCTAAAGCCTACCTCGAATTAATTCTACTTTCATTTATGATACAAAATATAAACATGATTACACCGGACCAACGCTTTTTTACTTAAAAACATCTAAACATCTGCGAGCAGACAACAGAATATACGTGTGTAACGTCACATTGTTGTCCAAGCTCAACAAAAGCCTTACTAACACAGGTAGCGATTATACTTAAATTTAATTACGCAAGCCGCCGTCGCGGGCCGGCGGCGCTGCCAGCTCTGTCGCGACGCTTTGTCTGAGTTTGTTGTGTTTTTTATATGCTGGAGATATTTTGCATAACAATTTATATTGCTTTTTTAAATATGTTTTTGTGGATCGCTCAACGCTTTGCGAACGGACGGTGAAATTTGATATTAAAGACGAACTGTTTATAAGAAAGAGGTGCTCGTCTATGGTGATTTTACCTATCAAATCAAACAGCATCCTAGCTATGAAAGCGTAGACTAAAGCTATTTGTAATACTATGCATAACGTTTTCTCGTAGTTTATAATATTTGTATCTAGAAACATGGTTTAAAAATATGAATGGTGTTGTATTCATGCCGGAGCATGGTTCTCCCTCATATTAAACTACTCGATTGATTGATTTATTTAATTAGATTAACCAACAAATACCATGTGAAATGAATTGTACTTAATATGGATGCTATATCTGAAATAATCGATTCGATTTGATAATATCGGATCACAAAAACGTAACATATTTATTGGCAACAGTCCCTTAAAACAAATCATATATTACACCAAAGGTAAGTCGTCGCAATACTCATCGCCTGTCTCAAGCGTGACGACACGGGATTAGCGAGCTCAAGTAAGATAACTGCTCTGTAAGGTGACGAAACTGCCGTATCTCAATTTCAATTTGGCCCGACGGCCCCTGCATACAAATTACCTGATCAAGCCGCCATAGAGGCGTACTCATAAACACAATATTTATGTAAACTTGCACTCATGGAGTTTTAAGGGGGGATTTAACAGGTTTTTATACTTTTCTAATAAGCGTCGGTGGCTCATCGGTGTGAACTATTGTTTTCCGATTGGGAGAGCGCAGATTCAGATTCCGCCACGTATAGCACGACTTAAGAAAGATGACCACAAATGGCGGCCGTCTGCGCAAGAATAAGAATACTTAATTTGTAACAATCTATACTAATATTTAAGAGTTTGTTTGTTTGAACGCGCTAATCTCAGGAACTACTGGTTTGATTTGAAAAATTCTTCAGTGTTAGATAGCTTATTTATCGAGGAAGGCTATAGGCTTTATTATATCAATGAAGAATGTTTCAAAATCGGGGGGAATTTTTCATACTTGGAGCTTTCGCTCCGGTTATACGGTTAAAGTTTCGCAAAAATCATGTATGAGAGTATTGTTCCTCCTTTAAAGGTCTACAAAAAAGTCCGGGATAGCATAGGTCTATCTTTTAAGGTTAGCTCCCTATAACATATTTTTTGCAATATTTTTTTTCTAAAATAATGCATTTTTGCGAAGGTGTTTTCATAAATATGATATTAATCCTTATCCAAATAAATAATTATCAAAAATATGTTTTCTAAACAAAATTGCTTTTTACATCATTCAACTTAAATTTATATCTTATTATGGGATATCACAGTTAACTCACCTATATAAACGAAGTAGCGGGAAAAGAACGAAGAGAGCGTTAGGCCAAAGAAATATAAAATATTGATAAGTCCGCCACCGCATCTCCAAATTAATGACAAAAATGACTTCAGCGAAATGGTCATCTTCCGTGAATCGTGCCATACCAATGTGTTATCGAATTTTCGAAATTATAATTATGTGGGCTATCCAGCGCTCTTACGGTGAAGGAAAACATCGTGAGGAAATCTGCGCACGCCTGCGAGATTCAAAAGTTGCACGTGATGTCGGCCAATCCGCACTGGGCTGCGTGGACGACTAAGGCCTATACAACCTATACGGGTAGGCTCGTGCCCCTCGGTGGGGACGTTTAATGAACTGAGATGATGGTGGTCTCAAGTTATAAAATAAATAAATAAATATCCACTGACATTCACACAGCGCCATCTAGCCCCAAGTTAAGCGTTAAGCCTGTATTATGGGTACTAAACAACGGATAAACATACATACACATTTTTTTTTGTAAATACATACATATTATACATAGAAACACCCAACCATTACAAACAGACATGTTCATGCACACATAAATGTTTGTACTGCCCGGGGATCGAACCCGGAACCCTTGGTGTTGCGGCCGACCTCTCAACCGCAACACCAAATGGGTCGTCGAAAGTTAGGTTCAATCACGGTATTTCTGCTCGTCCTTTAGGGATTTTTTTCAGCTTATGGGAAGCATTGTAGAGTTAACGAGAACTGTAAAAGTGAAAAATTAAACGACGAGAATCTCTCACAATAGCTTAAGAACGTCTACGAGAAAAACTCAGTGTCTCTAATTCCCTTAAAGTTTTCAAAAAGAAAATAATTTTTTGTTTATCATTTTATTTCTTTGCAAAAATTAATAAAATACAAGTTAGTCATTCAGTGTAGTTCCAGTCAATATACAGTATGTAGTAGATGACATGCATTTAGGTAACTTTAAAATTTTATATTGTAGGTACAATAGAACAGAATTGCGTATCCAAAAATATTTAACTGTAACTGTGTGTAATACAACAAAGCCAAGTCCAATAACTGCCAAAAATCCCAATATAACTGCTAAAAGTAAACGCTAAAGGCACGCGAAATAGTTCCATTGTAAACATATTTGTTCTGTCAAAATGTTGCCTTTATGAGTAAACTCACCTAGGAAACTAGTGTACCGATGAATATACTATGTAGCCTGTGCTATAATGTTTACTGCGTATACTCAGTCTGTACATAGGTAGAAGTACAATGTCAATTCCAAATTAGAAGGTTTATCATAAATATGTACACCCTCGTTTCAACTGTTAAAAGAAGGGCACCAAATATTTCATTGGGTGACATCGGAGTAATCTCCTCGTAGTTTGGTTTTTTAATATCTTATGTAGCAAAGAGTAAAACCAATGGAAATCGCTACTCATTGAATTTCATTATTTGCAAAACCTAATGGCATAATATAATAAAGGTATAGGGTTTTCTATGTAGAAGACACGTAAAGATGTTACTTCTCCCGGCTGAGTACCTTAGCCTTAGGATGGTATCGGTTAACACCCACGAATCCACACTGTGCCCAGGGGTTACAACCCAAACTCCCCAAAGCTTTAGAATGTGGGAAGGCGTGACCTTGCTGTGGAGCGTTGTAGTCTGATGATGAAGGGCATAGCTTTGAATTTGTACATAAGCGTACTTAATCACATCCTGCGTCATCAAATTTGCACCAGCGATCTGTAGGAAATTTTTGTATCTTTTTTATGTTACAAAGTGTAAAGGACGGTCAGAACGCTCACCATGTAAGTACCCGATCATAACAGAGCGACATTGAATGAGATCAGAAACCGATAGACAGTTATTATTCTCCGCCAAAGCCGCACAGCGCCCGTCACCCTAAGCAACAGATGTTAATTCCTCATACCAGGTAATTTAACTAGCTACAGTGCCCTCATCTTAAAATACAGAAGAGCAAATTACTTGTATTTCACGGGCCGATATCAGGCACTGCGATGGTACCTACCGAGACGACTCAGTACTGAGTCTTCCACCTAGTACTTATAATCTCTCTTCTTCATTATTCTTCAAGACTCTAAAAGTTGAAAAATATCGCAATTCACTTCGTAAAAGTACGGCCCAGAAACTCGAAAGCGATATTAGCGGTACCAGAGTTCCTCCAAAGTCCGATTAGCAAATGCATTCTGAAGAAGCAAAACTTCGGTGGCACTTAAGCACAAATAGCCTGTGCATAAATGTTGCAGGCGCGGTGACAAAGCGCGCTTGTCGTAACTTTGTGAGGAATCCGCTAACTTGTTTTTTCCACTTATTTCGCAAGTGGCAATAATAAGCTAAATGTTAGCACCTAAGCAACGTATGGTTTAGTACGATATATCTTTTCAACCTATCGCAGTCAACTGTTGGATAAAGGTTTTCCCCATTTTGTGCCAGATAACCCCGTCCTCTGCTTTTCTCATCCAGCCTCCACCAGCGACCCTTCGCAAGTCGTCGGTCTATCGGGCCGGAGAGCGTCCTACGGTACGCTTACCAAGATGCAGTGTCCATTTCAGAACTTGTCTGCTCCAACGACCATCTGTCCTGCGTCATACGTCCCACTGCCACTTCAACTTGCTGATCCGGCGAGCTATGTCGGTTACTTTAGTTTGCTTGCGAATGACATCATTTCTGATTTTAAGAGAGATTCCAAGTATAGTTTTAAATTGTGAACCAATCCCGCAGTCAGTGTCCATGTTACAGTTAGGATTTATTCTACAGATTTTATGTACTCCGAATAGTTTAACTAAGTAAGTATGTAGCCAAACCCTTGCTCGACTGTATCTCTATGTAAACATTGAGTAAAGTGAGTCAGTAAACGTGCATCAGGAGTCACATTTGCATTGCAAACGACCGTTTGTGGACAACGGTAATGCATGAAGTCTAATTGTACGCGACTACTACCTGTGTTATCGGGTGAACTTACTCAGTATGTATAAGATTATTATTATTATCATCGTCATTATCATCATAAGCGTACACGTCTCACTGCAGGACATGATAGCTATTAAGAGATAGCGTCTCAATCTACGTGGGCCCAAAGACACTCGATGTAGTCGGGAGCAACGGCTTATCGTACCATATGAAACATCAAATACTCCCGAAAAAATCACCTTTTTATGCTGTAATCATAATAGTGACTTGAGAAGAGTGTGCCCCGACACACTTTATCAATTTTAAACTCGCAATCTATAAAATTTATAAAAACGAGTTATTAGAAACCTCAGTATCATTTCTCAAGACCTACACATACGACCTGGGGTGTCAACCCCACACGTGTGGGTTCGATATTTTTTTTTGTTCTAGTTCTTAATATAATGGGAATCCCAAAATATATTTAGATTTCTTTTTCAAGGTTTTGTCAGAACCTTAAAGAGGTTCACATAATATTATGTATACACAAAGTTTGAACAGCGACGTATCAATATCTTTTCTAATTTTCGAAATTATAAGAACGTCTAAAAGGTTGTGCGTGAAGTCAACCAATCTGCATTGGGCCCGCGTGGACGTCTAACTTAAAGCCTACCGTTTACGGGTAGGCTTGTGACCCTCAGTGGGGACGTTTATAGAGCTTTTAGCACCTTAAGACAATAAATATGATAATATCATTCTCAAATAAATATTGTTGAATGTTAATGGCTAAAATGTTACGTGTACATTGTTCAACTTTAAAGCATTTTCTAAATGATTACTGAACACAATAGCGTCTGCATGGCTCATGGAAAACAATTCGTCTCTCATTTTAATGTGAATCATTCCCCCCAAACGCGCGCACGTCCTCGGGCTGCGTAATATATGGGAGCTTAAACACAATTGCTGTGCACTTTTATAGAATCTGTAACGGCAGGGTAACTATTTCAATGTACTAAACGACTATAGTCTTAAAAAGGGTTGAGAGAAACAATTTAATGTTTTATTAGATAATTCAAATAATCCATATTTTGTTATAGTACTAGTCTATCATCGTTATCAGCCTATAACTGCGCAATGCCTGGTACAGGCCTATCTAGATATCTAGCCAATTGTCTAATCTACTATAATTATGTGTGTAAATTGTTATCTAATATACAAATTTTCTTGCTTCAATATAATAATAATAAATAAATTTATTTATTGAAAAGAACATTACAATTAATAAAGGTTTACCCTGGTCCCCACACTAGGCTAAGCCTGTCCTATGAGGAACATCAAACGATTTCCAAAAATAACATTTTGAGCACTAACACACATGCAAAAGATATCTGAATATTTATTCAAACTTTGTTATGACTACTTTAGGATAAGTGTCATGCACTTCATCCTTACATTTCAAGTTTTTAAGCCCATTCAAAAACTTAGACAAGTGTTACCGAGCAACTCCCAAGTTGGCCAAGTCCACACTCACTGCGGGCAATAAATAAACAGCGAACTCACAGCGGCATCCGCTTGAACTGAACTTTTAATTAACTTGCCGCGAACAATGAAACTAATGAGTTTAGTTGCGCCCTCAACGGGTAACATTAATAAATTAATTCCGCGACTTGAGCCGATTCATTGGATAGAGTTTTCTTTAGTCGGATTTGGAATATATTTTTTATTTGGTTCTTGTGACTTATTAGAATTGTCTTTGGCCAAATAACCTGTAACAACATAGGTATTTATAAAACCTATTGCAAGTATCAGTTCATTACAAATAGAGACCTAAAATAAGCACATTGAGAATTAATTTGATGATGTATTTGTGTTGGAAAATATATATACATTTTCATTATAATAAAAAGTACTGAATAATGTGGTTTGAAATGTATAGATATTTCCATGTCATTGAGTACAATAAATAGAGATTCACCCTCCAGCCCGCAGCTTTACCAAAAGCATAATAATATTAAAGGAGAAGTTAGTTTATTGTTCATCGAATCATTTTATGTAGCAATCAATGAAACACTGCAATTTTCAATGTGATTTGTTTTATATACATTTTTTTTCATATAAATAATATAATGTTCTATAAAACATAATGTTTTTTTGAAAAGAGTTACTACTAAGTTTCTTTCTGGATTCTTCTCAGTAGATAAGTACAGCCCAAACCAGTGGTAGCTTCATTTGACATTCATAAGTGTTCTTTATGGATCTAATTAAAAAATCATCATCATCAGCTCATTAAACGTCCCCACCGAGGGGCACAAACCTACCCGTATAGGGTGATTAGGCCTAAGTCGTCCACGCGGGCCCAGTGCGGATTGACGACTTCACACACAACCTTTGAATCTCTTCGCAGGCGTGTATGAAGGTTTCCTCACGATGTTTTCCTTCACCGTAAGAGCGTCGGATAACGTACATATATTTTCGAAAATTCGAAAACACATTGGTACGTGTCGGGATTTGAACCTCAGCCCTCCTGGTAGGAAGGCGACCGTCCACACCATTGAGCCACCGACGCTCTTCAATTAAAAAATAAGAATGAATAAATATTTTTATTTAATTTTAACTCAATTATATAATCAGACATTTTATATAAATGAACAAATTATTTTTTAATCGAAACTCTAAAGTTTTAATGTAGTGGCCGACTTTTTAAGCATATATGTCGTCAACTACAATTTAACTTCCAAGTCCATCAAACTAACACTGACGTAACTCCAATAAACACAACATAATGGACTCCCAATCCAACTGGTGGTATGATATAATTTCTCCTAACACCACATACATTGTTCGTTATGCATTTTACGAGCATTTCCACATTCACATCAACTTTATGGCAACTTTGTGCATGCCTTGGTGGAAACGTTTGGAGAGCACGCGCACTATTTTGTTGCATCATCATAAGCATCACATTGTTATCGTCTTAATATTATATTAAGTTGAGTTCTTCACATTCACAATTATGTAGACCGCGTCTTGGCAAGCGTAGCGTAGGATGCCCTCCGGCCCGATGAACCGGCGACTTGCGTAAGGTCTAAGTCAAAATTCATTTATTCAGATTAGGCTTACAAAAAGCACTTATGAACGTCAAAAAGAAAACAATAAAAAGTACATTTAAAATACCAAAGTAAAGCACAATAATGAATGATGAAGGTGAAGGTGAAGGTCGCTGGTGGAGGCTGGATGAGAAAAGCGGAAGACCGGGATATCTGGCGCAAAATGGGGGAGACCTATGTCCAGCAGTGGACTGCGATAGGTTGAATAGATATTAATATATTCATTATCATCATTACAGCCTTAAATGTGAACTGCTTAATGAAGGTCTCCTCTAATGATTTCCAGGCGGATTGATCCCTAGCAGTTGATATCCATCTGCTACCAGATCGTCCATTTGTTGAGAGGTCAGCCTACGTTTTATTCCCGTTAGGTGGTAATCTCGTTATTTATCTATTGAACTGCATTATTATTTTAAAGCAACATATAATAATCATTAGTGCGTCGGTGGCTCAATGGTTTGGACTATCGCCCTCCAACCGGGAGGGCTGAGGTTGCCTCGTACCAATGTGATTTCGAATTTTCGAAAAATATATGAACGTTATCCGACGCTCTTACGGTGAAGGAAAACATCGTGAGGAAACCTGCGCACGCCCGCGAAGAGATTCAAGGGTTGTGCGTGAAGTCGTCCAACCCGCACAGGGCCCGCGTGGGCGATTATGACCTAATCACCCTTGACGGGTAGGCTCGTGCCCCTCGGTGGGGTCGTTTAATGATGATGATGATGATATAGTTATCATGCTTAAAAATGACATTTTTAAATAAATTTCGGGTCTCTAGCACTCTTATGAATGTCAAATGTAATCTTTTATTTGTTTTGTACTGAAGTATTCTACTAAGAAGAATACAGCAAGAAATTCAGTAGCTTTCACTCTCCATTTTTTTTTATATAATGCACAGAACGGTCAAAACGTTCACTTGATGGCAAATGACACGCCGACCATGACATAGCGGCACTGAAGAAGACCAACAACTGATAGGCAGCATCTATTCTCCGTCAATGCTGCACTACGCCCGACACCAGATACACAGATGTTAGGACACTTATATCCGGTAATTTCACTAGATACAGTGCCCTCATCCCGAAACACAAAAGTGCATAACACTCCTGTTTCACGGTACGATATCTGTAACTGTGGTGGTACATACCTAGAAGACTCAGTATTGAGTCGTCCACCTAGTTAAGAACTAAACGTTTAAAGAATTTAAAATTGAAGCATCTACACTGAGCAATTACCTAACGGGGAAACTAATTAGTGATAAAAAGTCCGACAAAGTACAAAAGGATGTGACTTAAATAGCTCCTGGAATTAAATACTTCATCTCAAGGGTCTTAGCATTGTGATAATGAAGAGCTTTGAAGCCCATCCTGGGATAAGTATAAAGGTCTAATTAGACCTGTCTGAAGGGATATGAAATTAACAATTATAAGCTTGTAGTATAGCGTATAAGAGCGTCGGTGGCTCAGGGGTGTGGACTGTCGCCTTCCTACCGGGAGGGCTGAGGTTCAAATCCCGACACGTACCAATGTATTTTCGAATTTTCGAAAAATATATGTACGTTATCCGACGCTCTTACGGTGAAGGAAAACATCGTGAGGAAACCTTCATGCACGCCTTCGAAGAGATTCGAAGGTTGTATGTGAAGTCGTCCAATCCGCACTGGGCCCGCGTGGACGACTAAGGCCTAATCACCGTATACGGGTAGGCTCGTGCCCCTCGGTGAGGACGTTTAATGAGCTGATGATGAAGCTTGTAGTATAATCCTTGAGGAACATTTTGAAATATGTGACTGTAAATGAACCTACTTGGGCCGAGTAACCCAAGTCATATTTGGAATCTATTTACTCTCTTAAACGTATTGAAGTCCACCGCTGGACATATGTCAGGATTTTTACACGATATCCCGTCCTCTGCTTTCCTCCTCCCGACACTAGTTACACTTTACTGTGCGTCCTACGCTACGCTTTAGTACTTGGTTTTACAAAAATACAATCTGTTGCTGCACTTATCGCCCTTTAGTGACTCATTGTGGTTACTAAAATAATTTTTTTGCTCTAAGGGAGAGTTAGTCTAAATAATAATAAATGAAAATCCACTGACGTATACACAGCGCCATCTGGGCCAATATTAGGCGAGGAACTGTAGTAAGGGTACTTAAATAACTGATAAACATATTTTTTTTGTAAATACAAAAAAATACACCCAGACCATTACAAACATATTCATGCACACAAATATTTTGTAATGCCCAGGGATCGAACCTTGAACCCTTGGTGTAATAGTTGACGTCTTGACCACGAGAGAGACGTCTCTTTTTAAGAGATTCTCGCATATCCATAAACTCAATCATACACTTTGTTTTTAGAATAAGGTTTTTGTTTTGTATACTGACCCTAGTGTTCCGTGGGGTGGGCGTTACTGACTGCGACACAGTTTAATACTTATGCAGTCACTATCGAATCACTAATTTTAAGGATCCTTTGTTAAACTTTTGAAAAAAGACTTTGAATAAAAAACATTACACCACATGAGTCGTCAATAGATTCATAGAGGCTTGTTGATTGATTGAAATATTAAAAGCTCCACTTTAAGTATAGGCAATACTGCCAAGTTATTCGATATAAAACGTCATTTAAATCCAACTCCAATAACATACCTAGTTAGTTTTAATATCATGAAACCCCAGAGCTAACTTTAATCCAGTCCAGTAAACAAGGAACTTTGCAAATACGCGGAGTTCCGGACCACATAGTGACAATCGGAGCTAGCCAGAATTACGCTTGTCCAAACTACTGCTCCGTCTAAACGCATCGGGGACAAACTCTGGTTTAATTCAACTAGTAGTCCGACGCTCATACGGTGAAGGAAAACATCGTGAGGAAACCTTCATGGCACGCTCTGCGAAGAGATTCGAAGGTTTGTGTGAAGTCGTCAATCGCACGAGGCCCGCGTGGACGACTAAGGCCTAATCAACCTAAACGGGTAGGCTCGTGCCCCTCGGTGGGGACGTTTAATGAGCTGATGATGATGATGAACTAGTAGTTCAATGTAACTGATATCTTTTTATGCACTATGGGTTTATGTTTGGCCTTCAGTTTGTCTGGTGTTACCAGAAATGATTTTTTTAGTATTATATAACATTAAAAAAACAACAGCATTAAAATAATAAAGAAAGTCTCAGCGGCTTCTATCGAATGCTAGTTAAGACTTACTTTTTAATTCGATAAAGTCTTGAAGCAAAAGTTTGTATACTACAAACATAAAATGGAAGGAGTGTCAGTGTCACCCTTAGCAAGCGAACAGAGAAGACGCAGCATATCGTCGAGTGCGGATTACTCGAAAGTCACACCACACGTCGTCTAGTAGTCTGGTGAATGAAAGAATAGTGCATAACTTCTTGAGTTCCTAATAATTGAATAATTTAAAAAATTTTAGGGCTATGTATATTTATTGGTCTAGACTTTTTTTTTGCACCCATAAAGGATAGCGGTGGTGACAATTTGCAGTCATGTTTTAACTATAGCGGGCGAATTCTAAATTAATGATTTTAACATACGACAAGAAAAGTAACTTACTGATAAGTTAATATTCAAAATTTGCAGACTTAAAATTGATACGATCCAACCTTCGCTAATGTTATCTATGGAAACTTAATCTTGTTATAATATAATTACAGCATACTTATCTCGGAAGGTTTCAAGATTTTACTTAACGTCTTTGAAGAGTATGTTCAGGTAAATTGCTCTTTAGCCTTTATACGAGATGTTACAAATTGAATTAATTAAATATCATGTTTTAAATACACTTTAAATTTTAATAATCCTGTACTTAAAGCACAAATTCATTTTGCTTTCAATGAGTTGAAGAACAAAACTTGAAACATATTTTAGGAAAACTAAAATTAATTTGTACATAGAAAAGTCAAACTTCATCACGCATAGGCTAGCTTAATCGGATTTTTTTTCCCTTTTGAAGGTCTTCATTACACACGTTATTTCTTTGAAGTACTCATTTTCTAAGGGAGGTATCATGTGGAAATACGGTTCACCTATTCTATGTCTTTTTTACATACTTATGTAAAACTGGTAAATTGACTTGAGTTGCAGATTTAAATTGTAACTCCTTAAATCCCTCGATCCTCTACTCCCTTTAAATCTAAATCATACATTAGAACACAGACATATAATACCTTGTGTACGTACTAACTATTTAATACGATCCTCCTTAATTCAGTGAACCTTTGATCAGATTGACCGCAACCGATTTCAAACCCAAGGCAAGGTTAACCGATCTCAATGACCGAATCGAATTCCTGACCAAGCCACAAGTATATGCATGTAACTCCAGGACGGAAGGCGGTTCATCCTTAGTTAACGTACTTCGTGATAGCTAGTTGTAGAGTGGAAAGCTGATCATCCACCACCATCTCATCAAGCTAGTGTAGCTAGCTTGCACCGTTGAGCTAGTTTTTCATACATGTGCGTCCTTAGTGAACTATGCATGCTATGCTGATGATCCATTTGGTGGTTTCGGTTGAGAGGTCGACTGCAACCCCAAGAGTTCCGGGTTCGATCCCCGGGCAGTACAGATATGTGTGTGGATGAACATATCTGCTTGTAACGGTCTGGGTGTTTTCCATGTATAATATAATACTTTACAAAAAACCGTGTATCCGTGTATGTTTATCCGTTGTTTAGTACCCATAATACACGCTTCACGCTTAACTTGGGGCTAGATGGCGCTGTGTGAATATATATTTATTTCATCATCATCAGCTCATTAAACGTCCCCACCGAGTTGCACGAGCCTACCCGTATAGGGTGGTTAGGCCTTCGTCGTCCACGCAGGCTCAGTGCGGGTTGGATGACTTCACGCACAACCTTTGAATTAACTAAATCCTCCTCTGAATTCACATTTTAACTAACCTTTCCTTCCATCACTTCCAAGTATCTCGATATTCTAGCATAAACTGGCTGCTACTGTAATTTTAGCTTATTTCTCAGGGAGCATATTTATTAAGGTATGCTGAAGTTGCCGCCACAGCTCGCCATTTTAACGTTTGAGTAGTCCTAATTGCTTTTTAAGAGCCCTTGGAGTTGGTGCACGCATGCGTGTTAAGGAGTGTGCAAGTTTAATTTTTTTGCTGTTATAAACGCAGCAATTATGATCCGGGTTTCCAGGGAAATAGTAAAGAGTAGCATTGGGCACTTTTTTCCAAAGAGAAGCATAGAGTTTTTATGGTCAGCTTATACTGGATTTTCTAACGGTGATGATGAATTTCTAATTTGTAGGCAATCAACAACAAATTCCCAGACATTGAATAATATTTTTGTAAATACATGCTCAAAAATAACTGTATTGCATGGTATCAAACGTATTATTGAGCAAACCTTCATGCATGCCTGCGAAGAGATTCAAAGGTTGAATGTGAAGTCGTCCAATCCGAACTGGGCCCGCGTGGACGACTAAGGCCTAATCACCCTATACGGGTAGGCTCGTGCCCCTCGGTGTGGTGGTGTAACAATTGTTACTTGGATAAATGTTTTTCATTAAATATGACAGAATCCCTGTTTGATATAATTTATCTAAGTGTGAATCATAACAAACTATTGCACTCTATTTACATATTATAATTTTGAAAATTAGAAAAGATGTACGTATTTGAACTTACACCCTCCAGATCTAGCCACTGACGCTCTCACTTTAATGGACTTTCACTTTAGTAGACTGCGATAAGTCAATCGGAGTGAGAAGGACCTCTGATATTTTATTTCTTAATACCAGATTTCTATCAGGTATAAAACAAACTATGCTTTAAAACAATCCTTATAGCAATATAATACTCTTGCTCTGTTTACAATAAACAAGCCAGAAAATTACAATTTCCTTAATATTGAACGTTCTTTGCACATTTCATAGAAAATTGGCAACCATGCAAATGGTCTAACTGATAATCTATACGTGTGTTCCGAGGCCAAATTGCATGCAATGTTTACGCGGTGTACTCTTCTATTTTATCGCTACCTCTAAAATATACATATAAGTGGTAATTTTTCACTATACATGGTAAATATTTTACTATCAAATCTATTCTAGGAATCTATTTAGATTCTTTTCTCGTATAAATATACATCTTTAACGTTTGCAACAGCGCCATCTAGCCCCAAATTAAACTATAGTATGGGGATTAAGCAACTAGTAAACATAGGTATTTATAATACAATTTATCAATATATAATCGGTTTCATAAGTCACTTTTGAGCTCACCTGTAATATAGATATTCGGATTCATATGGCACGTAGAGATCACATTACATGTACACGTACATTGTACATTACAACGCACTTATTAGAGAAAAGTTCTTAGATTTAGCAAGTACACTGACATACACAAGCGCTACACGGTTTACAAGTACGTTGGTATCATTATTCATAGCCATGACGAGAGTCTATACAGGCGAGTGCAACGTTTAATTAGTGACTCGGTGCGGGTGTAAGGTGCTCTTTGTGCCTAGAATTAGTAGATATGCAGTTCCATACGATACTTTTGAGCTTATCTGTACCTAAACCAGTACGCTAACTAGAGAAAAGTGCTTCAAGTACACTGACATACATAAGTGTTACATTGCAAATGTGTTGGTATCATCGTTCGAAGTACAGGCGAGCGGAAAGCAATTAGAGCGAGCGGAACGTGTAATGAGTGACGTCGGTGTGGGCGTAGGGGGGTACACTCGAGGCGAAAATTGCCACGCTCTAGTGAGGAGCGCTGTTTGCGATCATCTCGCCTGCGGTGCTTACAAAAGGTGCGTTCGTAGTAATGTTTAGTTGCATGAAGTCATCATCATCATCATCAGCTCATTAAACGTCCCCACCGAGGGGCACGAGGCTACCCGTATAGGATGATTAGGCCTTAGTCGTCCACATGGGCCCAGTGCGGATTGGACGACTTCACACATAACCTTCGAAGTGATTAATAGTAGACAGTCAGATCAGTTAATCGAATTGCTTGCCAGCAAAGTCCAACAATACACTAACTAAATGCACAATCACGAAGAAACGTCAACCAAAAAATCCGAGCCTCATAACATACGTATAGTGTTTTAGAACGTAAACTATTCATTTAAATTTAGAATTTATTTTAAATTTAGAACGGAAATTATTCATTAAATTTGACCTTAACGCGTCATAGAAAGAGTACAAAATCAAAGTACAGCACGAGCACACTACTACTCGCTACATGTCATTATGGCATGAAGCGAGCGACGTGGTTATAATTGAAAATTCTGCCCAACTGACGTGATGGGCAGATTTTTACCGCGGACACATTTTGAGCGAGTTTCGCATCTAGTTATTTTATTGTTATTGTAGTTAGTTTATTGTGAGCGTCGGTGGCTCAGTGGTGTGGACTGTCGCCTTCCTATCGGGAGGGCTGAGGTTCAAATCCCGACACGTACCAATGTATTTTCGAATTTTCGAAAATCATTCTTACGGTGAAGGAAAACATCGAGACGAAACCTTCATGCACGCCTGCGAAGAGATTCGAAGGTTGTGTGTGAAGTCGTCCAATCCGCACTGGGCCCGCGTGGACGACTAAGGCCTAATCACCCTATACGGTAGGATGATAGTTTATTGTTTATCTAAACTTGCCAGCTTCATCTTGTTTGGAATGACGTCGCAAAGTTGAATTAATGGCAACATTTTTAAGTTATTTTTTTATTGAACAGGAGGCAAATGTGTATACGGTTCAACTGATGAAGTGACACCGCCTCCCATGAACTTGCAAGACCAGAGGTCCCAGAAAAGCGTTGCCGGCCCTTTATAAGAGAGTACGCTCTTTTTTTGAAGAACACGAGGTCGTATCGCTCCGGAAATGTATCAGTGTAAGTTCGTTACGTATATAAGTTGATTATCTGATGTATATGTAAATACAACGAGTGCACGCGGTACGGTATATTGTTTCCCACCGCGCCTGCACACATTCCGGTTTCTTGCAAATCGTCACGGTCGGCAGTACTGTACTAGACGTCTTAATTGTCACTCCTGTTTTTTACAGGCTCTACTTTGGTGAGTGTTATTCCGAGCTTTACACACTGATCGTCACCCTTTCACCATAGGTTATCAAGGCGAACTGCAAAATTTCATCCGTTTGTAGTTGACGTTCCCCGTATTCGGACTAAGCGTTTCGCGTCTTCTTTCATTATGCGTACTGCAAATGAGTGGAATGATCTGCCTGCGTCTGTGTTTCCGGCCATATACAACCCCGTGGCATTCAAAAAACAAGTGAATAGGCTTTTTATGGGCAAGCTCGCTCCATCTTAGAACACGGCTCTACCCCTAGGATAGTCTCAAGGGTAAGCCCATTAGAAATCAAAAACATAGGTACCTAATATACTGGTAACACTTATATTAACTGTGTGTTTCATTGCCTAACATATTATGATCGTCACGGTACGTATGTGCACTCTAAGTGCCTATAATGTCAAAGCTTAACCAGATTAGCCTATTATGACCGGTTGTGCAGCGGCCGCGTATAATGGCACATTACCCGAATCCCGATCATTACGAACAGGTCACAGCCTGCAGCGAACGTGTGTTGTCATATCCTTTTTAAGCTTCAATGGGAAGCCTTTATGGGTGAAAAAATGACCGTTAACTTACTATAATATCCGATTCGATGATGCAGACAACGTTGGAACATGCTTACCCAGGAAGTGCATGTGTATAGGCCCAAGTTTTGACTAGTTATAAATAAATAAATATTCACCGACATTCACACAGCGCCATCTAGGTTAGAATTTAGCCTGTGGTATGTAAACTACCTCATACAAAATAACATGAGTCTCCTTCATTTAAGACAGGTACTTAGTGCTAAAGCATCCACTATGCTTTCCCAAGCAAGCCAAGGGAATGTTTCGTATTGATTGATCCGGTTATTAAACAAAGTTCATTAAGCTCGTGCGTTGTTTAAGACGCTATCATGAGCTCATGATGATGATCCTTATCAGCCTATAACGACACTGCAGGTACAGGCTTTACCACCATAGCTTAGTTAGTAGGAGCGTCGGTGGCTCAGTGGTATGGACTGTTGCCCTCCTACGGAGGTGAGGTTCAATTCCCGCCACCTACTAATTTGTTTTCGAATTTTCGTAAATAAATGTACGTCATCCGACGCTCTTATGGTGAAGGAAAATATCATGAGGAAACTTGCGCATGGCTACAATGAAATTCAAAAGTTGTGCGTGAAGTCGGCCAATCCGCACAAGGTCCGCGTGGACGACTAAGGCCTATACACCCTATATGGATACGCTTGTGCCCCTCGGTGAGAACGTTATAATGAGCTCATGATGATGATCCTTATCAGCCTATAACGGCCCACTGTAGAGCACAGGCTTTCCCGCACAGCAATATATTAATCAGTACCGCCAAGCGTAAGTACATATTGATTGACCCAGTCATTAAACCGAGTGCCTTTATTAAAGTTGCGCATATCCCTACAAGTAGTGCGATGATCCGAACAAAATGAACTGCCGGCTCAATAATCCGCGATTAGTGGGGATGAAGCTCGTATATACTTGTTTATTTTTAACTTTCTATGTATTTTCAGTTGATGATAAGTGTAGTAATCCATCGAGGGGCACGAGCCTACCCGTATAGGTTGATTAGGCCTCAGTAGTCCACGCGGGCCCAGTGCGAATTGGACGACTTCACTCACAACCTTTGAATCTCTTCGCAGGCGTGCGTGAGGTTGCCTTACAATGTTTTCCTTCATCGTAAGAGCGTCGGATAACGTACATATATTTTGGAAAATTCGAAAACACATTGGTACGTGGCGGGATTTGAACCTCAGCCCTTCCGGCAGGAGGGCAACAGTCTACACTATTGAGCCACCGTTACTCTCAATATAGTATAGTAATATCCGTCTCTAATCTATAAGTTCAACGTCCTCTCTAAGTAACTCGATACTGAATCGTCTAGGTAGGTACCATATTGCAGACTACTCCAAATAAAAAGTACATTTTTTTGTCATCTATAGGCAGATCCTTTCCATTCCTTTGCGGTGCGCATTAGGAACGAGGCACCACAGCGCGCTGTACGGATAAATGGAATGTCAACCACGTAAGGATGACCTAAATTCAAAATACAAAGGCCCAAAAAGACCTGCGATAAACTACAGAGCACGTTTCGTCAGGTGGTTGTCATCAATGATGCAGGTGTGGATACCGTTATTTGTTCTGGCTTGGGATAGCTGCCTTGCATGGATATAAGACTGAAACAGAAATGACCCAGTGTTTATAAATGGAGTCATCAGATTAATATATTCTTACAAGAAAATAATGAGGAAATATAAATAAGAAGGGCATGTTATATAAACAATACTGCTGCACTGCTGCACACTGCACTATAGGTTCACAAAAAACATACTTTATAACTTTCAAAGTTTGAATAGTGTAGTGATAGTTTCGGAAAAAAGGGTGTGACATACGGACAGTCAGGCAGACAGACTTAACGAATCTATGAGGGTTTCGTTTTATGCCATTTGGCTACGGAACCCTAAAAAGGAAATATGTGTAAAGGAAAGGGGATTTTGATCCTCCGACAACTTTACCCGATGAAAGACAACGTTCACGTTGTTACTCCAATTGTGAAGTCGTGGTGTCACTTCGGCAACCCAATTATACCTAAGCATGGCTCACCGCACAAACCATTCGTAGCGAAAAGTAATTCTGTTGTAGTCTATTAAATATGAAATAAATTGGAGTGTCCACCAAATTTTTTCTCATGCATATGAATATATTATACGGTACATATATGCAAAAATAACAATATTTAAAAATGTCGTCTGTCTGTTTCTTTCGGGTAATCTCTGTAACGGCTGGATGAATTTGGACGGGACTTTTTGGCAGGTATGTAATAGAAAATACTTTTTATTTTGGAAAAACAAAGTAATGTTTTATCGCACAGCGGCTGCGCATCGTATAACTTAACAAAGCGATTTGAGGTTATGTTTTATAACAAACAACAAAACAAACAAACAAAAAAATCTTTATTCAAATAAATCTGTTACAGATAGGTACTTTTGAATCGTCAATTGTTATTATTATTATATTTTTTTATGACTCTATCACACCGGTTCGGAATAAGTAGGATCTTCGAGAAGAGCCGGCAAGAAACTCGATAGTCACTCTTTTAAACTTTTTATATCAGTGGTTACAGGGTTTTGTCATTAACCTACACATTGCAATTATTTATTACAGAGATTTTATAACTGGAACACTTTCCGCGGGGAACAACTGTATCTTATATGACAGCTACAAGTTTCATAAATTCAACACATACCCTGGCAGCTGCGGTCCCAAAAACTAACAATAAGCAAGCCCGCCGACCCCGACTCGTCATCAATGATGCAGCGCGCACCGCATTAATGTTGCACAGCCACAACTGCCTCGACTCACGACACCGAAACGCTATTTTCCATGTGTTTTTAAGACTGATTGGTTAGTTTCTTTCTAATAAGAAACAGAAGAGCTTACTCGGAAGATATATAAGATTGTTTATTTTGAAAGATGTGTTTTGTTGTGAAGATTAAACCGTACTATGCAATCAACCACTCTGGCTTCTGCCAGATTGCCTTCTGATCTGGAGGATGCCGGTTCTTATTTCGCCATGTCTTTTAGGATTTTCAAAATTATATGTACATACGTTTATTCGACGCTCTTACGGTGAAGGAAAACATCTTGAGGACACCAGCAATCGCCTACGAAGAAATTCTAAGGTACGCGAAGTCGACCAATCCGCACTAGACCTGTACACTCAATACGGGTAGGCTCGTGCCCCTTGGTGGGGACGTATAATGAGCTGATGATGATATGACTGCTTAACCGCACATAAATGAAGGTTTCGAAGCTTGAAATAAAATTCTTGATAGTCAGTACCAAAAGCCGGTATAATACACTAATTCCATTCATATTCAAATGGCGCTATCGCAAACCGACCATCAGTATATCAGAGGCCGGTCCCGACGTCCGGTTTAATCTATTCAATCGGATTTGGTGCAGCGCCAAGTGCACCCAGCTGCGTGATACAACTTATCGTTTTACTCATGTGTCCCGACATGCCAGATGGTGGGCTACGGCCTGGACTCGTGCGGATGGTTTCGACATTGTTTCTGTGTTTGTCGTGTGTATTTTTTGTTGCTGGTAGCTTACAAGCTATAACAAGGTGACCAGAACCACGTGTTCGTGTGTATGTGTGTGTTCGTGTTGTACGTGTGTGTTCGTGTTGTACGTGTGTGTATTCGTGTTGTACGTGTGTGTGTGTGTGCGTGCTTGCGTGCATGTATATATGTAGAGTTGAGATGGATCCGGTTTATCTTTTTGGGGACAACGTGAACGGGTTGATTGGATGGTTGTGCCCTGAACTCTCTCACAACCCCTCCAAGACAAGGTGAATAGAAATCCCGAAGAGTTTCAACGGTGAGAATTCTGTAGTAACTACTTTATACCTTAGAATGGTTAGTATCCATGTACCTAGTATTCTCCCATTAAGAAGTAAGTCTTAGTTTCTTTACCAGTGCTGGGGGTTGCAATATCATCATTGATAACATAATAATGATTTGCTTATCAAATTATCTTCATAAACTACAAAATTTTGTGCTTTGTTTGTTTGTATTGAATAAGACAGACAGCTCACGTTGTTTGGTATGTTGATAGAGTTTCTTTTCGGATAATGTTAATGGTACATGCCTTATCTGAGTTTGTGACGACATATATTATCTTTGTTTATATATTATTATGAACAAAAAAGACGGAACATAGACACTTCAGCCTACCAACATGTCGCCGATGCGTCGTTAGCCTTTTTTACTGTAAAAGAAAATTACAATTTTCCTGCTTTTACCACTGCTACTGATAAATAAATTAAATGCAGGCAAAATCGCTTACCATTTAATCAATAAGCGGTGTTGAATACTATCCAATTTAGGGTTTTCGCTTTTAAGCCCTCTGAAGCACAAGTTGCAAGTACATACATTTTCGAATAATAGTATAATAAACAAACCTATACAATTTGTTGTTAGCAACAAGTTTAAGAACCATGCTTTACTGTAGCTGGAGCCTTGCGAAACTGGTGGATTGTCTGCTCTAAGCTCCTGTTTGATGCAAATAAGTTTCAAGCGCTGAATTGTTTTAGATGGATGAATGCTATGAGGTTGTACGAGGGAAACTATTCCGGAGAACAGGAGTACTGTTAGATTTCAAGTGTTGTTGTTATAGGTTCAGAACTATATTTATTGCACATTTATTTATGGCAACAAATCTTTTGATTAGTTAATTTAGAGAAGATTGTTGAACAAAAAGTACTACTTTTATGTAAGATTAACTTGTATATGTTTTATGTTATTTTCACTTAAATATTCATTCGTATTATAGTGTGTATCGCCAACCACCCTCACATATAGGTATAAGTTAGTATATAAGCGTAGTTGTAAGTCATTTCATTGATTATTAATATACCAGAGTGCACTCAATACGTGGTTTTATTCCGTCTCTCGGTCCCCAGATTGCAGTATTGTCTATTTCTATTTTCATCAATAATGAATCTGAATACAGCTAAGTCGTTTATGGAGTGAAGTTCACAAGGTGTCGAAATCTTATATACTGTTTAAAAATATGTTTTGTTCTTGAGAGATCGGCGAATCTGCTTTAATGAGCATACTACAATCGTAGTAGAAAGGTGTTGGTGCGGAAATTGTAGCAGTCCCGTATGCTACCCCAGAATTTAGAAATTGGGCAACCTTAAAATCACAATTGAGCACGCGAGTGTGGATACTTGAACGCAAACAAGAGAACAAACTCCGTCCTGATGCAAATTCGTCTCGAGCCAGTTTCGAGGGTTGTATTGTGCGACTAATGACGTCCCCGGGTGCGCCTCGTGTGGGCTTAGCTCAATTCGAGTATTTAATTACAGTAGTTTCCAACTATCCCGGTCATCGTACAGGGGCCAACGGTTGCTGTCAAGTTATTCCGGTATACTAATAGTATTGGTGTAAATGGTATATGTGCAAACGAAATTAGTAAACTTCGGAAGCAGAATCTGAAGTTTTGTTTTGAGGAAATCTAGTGAGTATTTATTCATTTTTATTATATTTATGGCGTATAAATTATAAGTTTAATTTAACTTGTAAGTCAATAGTTGAAATACGATCCATTTTGATAACCCAATCGTGCTTTCCTTGATTGTTGAAGCATTAATCACGCTTAAGAAATAGTTATTTCATAACATATTATACAATAAAATAAAATAAAAATTTGGGAGAACATAAGTATCAATACTTTTTTCGAATTTCAAACCCTGAGCTGTAAATTTCAAACGCGTTTCATCCTTTTTAATAGAAAAACCATCTATCATTTCCTATCCAACCAGTATAGACGGTGTAATTTACCATCAATAATTACAATCGTATGCTCATTTTCTCAAATAACATACAATATGTCTAAGCCTTGATTTGGGTCTCGGTTTGATATCTTGAGTAGCTATTTAATCACTATACGTGTTCTTCATTGAGTAGGTTGTAAATATTGTAATTTAGTGGAAAATTGTAAAACCTAATGATTCACTTTCGTAATGAGAAATCATCATCAAGAAAAAAAAAATCATTTATTTATTGAGGTAAGCGTTTCAACATAGTTGGTAATTTCATAAGTTTCAAATTAATACCGTTTAGTCTGAAAACATATATTCAAAGTGCCTCGGACAAGTCGGTGATCACTACCGGTTTTAAACTGAGACATCTTTAAATATATGTCGTGTCCTCCCCCTCTCTTCGGACTTCAGATAACCCCCGTATGCTCCAGTTAATATGACTCAGCTCTTCTTCTAATTCGGAGAGGTGATGGTCCAGCCGTGTCGTGCGTCCATTGTACGTAGCCAAATATATTTTTTTGTGGCAGCCTACCGTAGCCCGGAATTCTTCGCACCCCCCGCCCCACCGTAACCGCGACCGCTGTCTTGGTCGGGAATAGTAGGGCTGCCGGGAACTGGGGGCGATTCTGGTTGGCGTTGCTCATGTGGGGTCTATGCCTGTAGTCACCACGCTGGGCAGGCGGGTTGGTGACCGCAGTGTAAACCAGTACGCAGGATGGCGCTGCTGCCCACCATCCGGTATACGATCCCTTAGTCGGCTCCTACGACACCCTCGGGAGGGGTGGGGACACATGTATTCTATTCTGCCGTCCCCACACGGCTACACGCAAACAACGCTACGGCTAAACGATTATGTATACAAAAATCTCATTCATACAGACGGCAAAGCATGAAATTCATTGGGGCAAAGGTTCATAATAAATGCCCTTATCGTAAAACAGTACCTTAAGGAGGAAATATTGTTTCAAAATTTTCACATGCATTATTGTAACTTCATCAGTTGTTTTAGACGGCCACAAATATTTACAACTAACTGTTTCCCGCGTAATTACCCGCATCATGAGATTATATTCACCCGCTGTAAAACATAACGTGAAAGCGCACCTAAAACCTTGCTTTATTTGTCTAAATTAAAAAGTATTGCCTGAAATAAAAGGAGCCTTTGTTATTCCTTATTAAGTTACTAGCTTTTGCGTGCGCTTTTGCGTGCGACTTCGTCCGCGTGGAATAGTTAATTTGGCCTAACGCTCTCTTTTAGCCCGCTACTTCGTTTATATATGTGAGTTAAAACTGCGATATCTCATAAGGTATTCATTTAAATTGAATGATGCAAACGGCAATTTTGTTTCAAATGAAATACTTGTGATAAATAAAGTATTTATTTGGATAAGGATTGATATCATGTCTATGAAAATAGCTTCGCCAAATGATACATTATTTAAAAAAAAAATTTTAGCAAAAAATATATTATAGGGAGCTAACCTTAAAAGATAGACATATGCTGTCGCGGACTTTTTTGTAGACCTTTAAAAGGGTAATAATACTCTCATACATGACTTTTATGAAAGTTTAACCGTTTACTTAGCGTACGCAGCGGAAGCTCCAAGAATGAAAAAATACCCCCGATTTTGAAACATTCTTTATTGCTGCCCCCGCTTCTATTGCTCGTAGCGTGATGATATATAGCCTATAGCCGTCCTCGATAAAGACGCTATCTAACACTGAAAGAATTTTTCAAATCGAACCAGTAGTTCCTGAGATTAGCGCGTTCAAACAAACAAACAAACTCTTCATGTTTATATATTAGTATAGATATGCATTATGGAAAAAATGGTTATTTCGATATTACAATTGGACCGTCCAATTTTATTTATATTATGTTATAGAGTAACTAGCAATAGCAAGAGGTATAGATTTAACTAGCAATACAATTCCATAAAGGTCAAGCGGCTTGAGAGCCAGCATGGTTACTCAGAGGCAAATTTATGTAAATCACTAACTGGGATGACCAGGCCGCTTGAAGTGCTCTCAAAGCGAAATTACCGCTTGAAGAGCTGAAGCACCGTTCGTTGGACAAAGGAAACAAACGTGTGGGGGCGTGCCATCATTGAGGTGATGTCACCGCAACATGCTGGCACTAAATCGAACACAGGATACCTTCAGAGGAACAGGTAATACTGTATTTAATAACATAATAATTATACAATCTGGTGTATAGACGACCCATTTGGTGTAATGATTGAGACGTTTGCTACTACTCCAAGGGTTGCGGATGAACATATATGTTTGTATTGGTCTGGGTTTTTCTATGTACCTATATGTATTTAAAAATATATATTAATGTATTTATCAGTGGTTTAGTACCTATAATACAAATTTCATGCTTAACTCGGGCCAGATGGCGCTGTGTATGTCAGTGTATATTTATTAATTATTTATTTATACTTAAATGCAATAATAAATCACAGTATAGTTTTAATGATTACAGACCCATTATTTCTAAATCTCTTCAGGATATTAAAGTTTTCTACTAGACATAGGTCTTCCCCATTTAGCAACAAATTTTCCACGCCACGAAATAAAGCCTTTTAAATATTCATTAGTATTTATTATGTAACGCTTTCTGCAAAGGTCATATTTTTAATAATTTTAGGGGAAGTGATTTTTTGGGGCTTACTATATTAACAAAAACCAATTATCTTCCCCATTTTACGCATGATATCCCAGTTAATAAGTCATCAGGTATCAGGCATGATCGTCCTACGTTACATGCATTTGTAATACGTGGTCTCCACTCTAGAACTTTTGCTCTTAAGGTTTTAGGACATTATAGATCTGCAACCTGAATTGAACCATAAAAATTAAATCAAAGAAATCAATTTTAAACGAAACTCAAATGCGAAAGCAAGCAAAACTTGGAACGGGCGTGCCACGTCACACCGGTGGCCATAACTCCTGCTGCGACATCTGGAGGGCGCGGCGGTGTCGCTGAGACATGGACTAGCGACTAGTTACTGACTCGCAACTACTAAAGCGGTGTCATTGAAAATTTGAACTTAGAATCATTGCGGGTTGTAAACTGAGTGTGATAAATTCAAATTTTTTCAAAGACACAAAATCCATAGAAAAAATAGTTTACTTTAAACAAATATTTCTCGTTAAGTTTCCATGGAGCATGATTTAGCGCAACTTACTATACATGGTGTTTCACACAATATTACGTAACTTTTAGGAACATTGCATAAAGTTTATCTTAGGTAATGGGTACATGTTAAAAATTCAATATGTGTGTGTGTATATGGATGACATTTCATTACTTTATTTACGATTTTTGAATTCTAGGTTTCAAGTCTAAAAGTCTATTTATTGATCAAATACGAGATTACCAATTTCAAGCGGAATCTTCTTCAATACAATTGGTGGTATTGGTGGATTTTATAATAAATCAGTTCTTCCTATTTTGACTAGTTTTTTTTTTGGCAAATAATGAACATTTCATCTGATGACAAAACCTAATTAATACGCTCAATGATGCAAGACATTGGATGAAGTTCAAACTAGAATACGATGAAATCCCAATCCATTAGTCTGCCATTTAATTAAAGCAAACCAGCCTTTGTGTTGGACAATGAAGCACTCACGTTTCAGCGACATTTAAATAATCCATTCGATATTTTGTGCAATTGACGGCCATTGGATAGCTGTTGCAACGGAGTGCATGGTGCATTCGATTGTTTGTAAATTCTTAATAGTTAAATAATCATCAACTCCTACTTTACCTAGAGGATCATCAATTGCTAAGCGATCGCCAGTACGGTTTCCGTAAGGGTCGTTCGGCAGGTGATCTTCTAGTGACCTGCCGCATATGTGGGCCAGGGCCTTGGAGACGAAGGGGGAGGCGCTTGCGGTTAGTTTGGCGTAGCGAAGCTTTTGATAGGGTTTGCATAAAGCACTCATTTCCAAGCTGCCTTCATACGGACTTTCTGAGAGGTTGTGCAACTGGGTTACTAGCTTTCTCACAGATCGTAGCATCAGGGTCGTTGTCGATGGTGTATGCTCGGAAACTAGATCTGTGAATGCTGGTGTCCCGCAAGGCTGTGTATTATCTCCCACGCTATTTCTTCTGCATATCAATGATATGCTGCACGTTAGCGGCATTCATTGCTATGCGGATGACAGCACGGGTGATGCTTCTTATACCGGCCGAGCAAACTTACCTCGAGAAAATATCGCCGATTGCCGAAACAGACTTGTGTCTGAAGTTGAGGCTATACTACAACAAGTCTCCGATTGGGGTAAACATAACCTTGTAGATTTTAATCCCAAGAAGACACAAATTTGTGCATTTTCCACGAAGAAAACGCCCTTTGTCGTATCGCCTCTATTCCAAGGTACTCCCCTGACTCCAGCAGCTAGTGTCGGCATTCTTGGCGTCGACATATCGAGTGACGTCCAGTTCCGCGGTCATTTGGAAGAAAAGGCTAAGTTGGCATCTATGAAGCTCGGTGTGCTCAACAGAGCGCGGCGGTATTTCATGTCGAGTCATCGCCTGCAACTTTATAAGGCGCAAGTTCGACCTCACATGGAATACTGCTCCCATCTTTGGGCGGGAGCGCCGCAATACCAACTTCTTCCTCTTGACCGCATCCAAAAGAGAGCGGCTCGAATCGTCGACGACTCAGATCTTGCTGACAAGCTGGACCCTTTGAGTTTGCGCAGAGATGTGGCATCTCTTTGCATTCTCTACCGCTTGTATCACGGGGAGTGCTCAGATGAGCTGTTCGGGCTTATTCCTGCAGCTGAGTTCCACCACCGTACATCTCGGAGGAACTCCAAATTTCATCCTCACCACCTGGATGATTGGAGGTCTTCCACAGTTCGATTCTGCCGTCATTTTCTGCCACGTACAACAAAACTGTGGAATGCACTTCCTCTGGAAACATTTCCGGAGCGATACGACCTGGCGTCCTTCAAAAAAAGAGCGTACACACTTTTAAAGGGCCGGCAACGCATTTCTGGGACCTGATGTCTTGCAAATGTTCATGGGCGGCGTTGTCACTTACCATCAGGTGAACCGTATGCTCGTTTGCCTCCTGTTCCATAAAAAAAAAAAAAAAAACTCAGACTAAATTCATATACTATTTGATAAACACTGTGCAATATTGACCAATAGTGAACTCTATCAATCGTGGGTTTATTTCCTATCTTAGATAAGTTATATTTATCTTTGTTCTGTGTCTCGAAGTTCACTATTTACTTACAAGTATATATTCATTATCAAACAGCCTTATATGTCTACTGCTGAACGAAGGCCTTCCTTATTAAACTCATCATAACAGGCAACACACACTGGTCAACTGCCTTCGTCTTGAGACACTGAGGTATTTCGGACGAAAAGATCTGCCTTAACTTTCCGAACGCTGCCTATCCCAACTGGACTTGACGAAAAACCTTCTCGAAGTTGGACCTACCCATAAGTATATATTACGAATAAGAAATCATATTGGGTAAGATAAGGTTAGGCAAATTTACCACCAAATTCGTTTTTAAACCTTATTGCCAAGGTATGTGATTTATTTAAGAGTTTTATGGCAAACACATACTATTTTTCAATAGCATACGTGAGGTAAGTGATTCCGAGCTTTTTTTCTCCATTTATACAACGTCCGCAAAACAATGCGCTCGCAAATATCGTCACTTACACACGTTCCATTAAAATAATTCACGCGCGCTGCTTCGCTGCAACTGACGCGGCGTTCGGACACTCGACGAGTGCGCTCTTGCTCTTTTTGTATGCAGTTATTGGGGTTTAGCGTAGTTATAATACGAACTTCAATTTTTTTCTATTATTTTATGTACGTCCAGTAAAATTATATAACGCAATTCACAATAGTGCATTACATTATACATACAAACAAGTGGAGTAAAATATGCTGATAACATATTTCGTATGACAGAATGGAAAAATAAAAAACAGAATAAAATGTAGAACTAGTATCAGATGTTACACAATGTAATTATTGTGAATTAAAGCAGCTTAATAACGATAAAACTAATTGTTAGTTTAATATAGGTACCCAACGATGTACTTCTTATAAAGTTTTATAAAACATATCTCCAAAATAAGAGCCTGAAAACTTACAAATCAACAAAACCATAGAAAAATATTTCTAATACAATTCACAGTTTTGCCGTCCACTAACTAAAACACCGTTCATTGACAAGAGCTTTTCTTCGATATAAAACTGAACAACCCTGTTTAACGGCAAGCAATGTCGGATAAGACATTTCTTATATTGCTATATATCACCATAAATATATTGAATGGGATTTAAAAAGTGTTTAATCGTGTACAATAATAATTTAAATTACTTATCAGCTGAATTAAAAATTATGCTCGTCGGTAAACGACGTTTTACTTAGTGAACGGCATACAACACAAAAATTATTCAAGAGAGACTCTTTAATATGAATACCGTCGCATACTCTACATACAGTCTTAGCAGATGGCTGTTGTGATAATCGGTGTAGACTGTAGCTGTCTTCTGAACGCGCTGAAGGAAGTCTACGCCGAGATAGAGACTTGGGTATTGGTCCAAGTCGTAAGCGTTGTGCGTTTAAGTTTTTGTGAAACTAGTCACATACGTAATGAAAAATAAAGATTCTAACATATTTCGAACTTGAATAAGTCGATACTTATTTAACCGACATCTTACTCCAGTGTTTTAGTCACGTAACTATATATATTTTTTATATATTTCTAAAACTAAAAGTCATAAATGGTTACGTCAATTAGACGGACAGATAGAAGATTAAAAACTGTATCATTTTTTTACTCGTAACTCAAAATCGTTTGATGTTTAACGTGGTTCTAGTTAAATAACGGCAGCATATTATATATGCTTGACTTACTGGCAAGCGAACGCACAATCCGTCACTTCATCCAGCTCTCAAGTAAGTCAAAAGTAAAAAAAAATAGTGGTAAGTTTAAACAATAATTATTTTCTCATTAAAAAACGTAGTCCCATGAGAAATTGATACACTATGAGAGTATATACAAATTCCATTTAATAGAAACCGAAGACAGAAGTCGACACCTATACTTACATAAACATTTCATACAAAAGTACAGATCGAAGATTATTTATTTTGTAAGGTTAAACATGTATTTTCCATATCGAACTATCTACTTAGTGGCGTACACTTTACTTTCTACAGAGGTCACCCGTGGCACGATAATACTACAAAGATAGTATTACCACGGTAACAATATACACAAAGGTCATTCCTACTAAAGGTACCCTTGTACTTAAAAGGATTATTACCGAAATTTATTGTAACCTAGGTTTGTTATAAATAAAGCAATTTTGTTTTTTTTCTAATAGTTATCCACGCTCAAAACCAATATCTTGTTCCACTCCCGTATCTGGTATCTTCTCGCTTCCGGCCGCGTCGTCGCCTCGCGCTTTGTATCGGAGACTGCGCAACTTAACGACTTATTTACTGAGAACGTTCGGCTGCGTCTGAGCGTTAACATCGCTTGACAAGTGACGTGGGGATTGACTGAACGATACTGTGGTGGGATACCATTTCAATGGCTTTGATGATCTGTCATGTTCCTTTTGTGATATTTAATGTGCTAGTACTTTGTATTTTCAGTTGTATATGAGTAACAAACTAAACGACTTTAGGTATGGGAAAACAGCCGGCTGGCACATTTCATGATCGACTTTATGACAATGTATTTCACTACAATTGACTGACAATTATTTATTTTAGCTTATGTAATTTTTAATGTACAATTTAGTTGCAAGAGATTTTCATTCACTTTTAAATTTTTATTAAAATATCACTTGCTTTTGTTGTGAAAAGTTATGGTCTATAAAGCTATTATGAGCATAGATGAGTCTGAAACTGAATAAGTAACATTGATTATATTAGTGAATCCAAGGCTGTACCTAAGACACATTCCCAATGCTTGACATGTTACTGTTTTCAGGTGCGAAAGTGAGAAAACCATGTGTGCAAGGTGTTCACACACTTTTGCACGATGGTTTTCGCACTTTCGGTATAAAGGTATATTCTTCAAATCACACACATGAAACAGACCCTGTAAACCGATTAACAAAGCCAAATTAAGATTAAAAGCATCTCAAAGACGTTACATATTTTACTACCTAAGTTTCATAAGTTTTGCTTTATTCTTTGTTGAAATAACTTTCGACGCTCATTTTATGCTTAGAATAATACAGTGCCTACCTTCCGTCAAGAGCACGATTCGTAACTGAAGATTTTGACAAATTACCCGATTCCTTCAAAACAATTAGAGACCAAGAGCCCTCAATTGTGTTAAGGGATGCTTTGTTCATCTTGTGTTAAGAGTCTTAAGGTAGGATGCACCGCTCGTTCGCATTTTGATTTATATTAATCCCATTTTCGATGGAAGCGGAAATTTTGAATCGTGTTTTCTAGTCTTCTTTTGTTTGCACCAGGTTTTAAGTATTGTGAATACAAGACGTTTAAATGATTTTCAATCTGATATCACTTCTTTTATTAAATTTACTGAACAAACTCACACAATTTCATGTAAAATGTTGCAAGGACGACCACATAAGGTTAGCCCTGCATAAACAGATATCAGTTCTCATACAGAGCAACGCTTCTGAATCTACACGGCCTAACTCTACCAACCCTAACTTCTTCAAATTTTACATATCAGTACTTTACGCTAGGCAAAATATTTAAGAGAAAACACTAATACTTAACATGTTTGACCCATATTTGTATAATTTTGTTTGTTATCTTCACTTAAGCATACAATACTAGATAAAACCCTTTAAAATTGGATTAAGACAAATGTTTTAATAAACTGACTGAACTAAATATCTTCAGGCGTACCAAAATATAATTACAACTATAAATTCGGTCGAAGCATATTAGTGTTTTAGGTATAAAGCCATAATTTACCTAATGCCTACCTTTATTAAACAAGGCCGGAATATCTTGTACCTTACAGCGTTGAGGTTAATCTAAAAATGCTTGGTGGTGGTAAAAAAAATCCTTGTTTCATTAAATTATTATTGCGCTAGGGAATTCTGTTGGTAGAATGTTGGTTTAAAGAAACAAATGAGTTTTAGCAAAGCTTACCTGGTGATCTCGCGAAATTGTGTGTGTAGATGGCTTAGTGCACATTTCGAAATAATATCGTTTTAATTATATTTATTTGAGGAACATTACTACTGCAACTCAATAAAAGTTGATTGGTCTAGAATGTTTATTAGCTTATGGAATTAGGAAATGTAAATTTTAATTAATTTAACTCAAAACAAGGCACTTAAATGCTGTATGTGTCACCTTAGGTGATTTAAAAATAAAACTTGTTGAGTACAAATATTCGAAGTTAAAGTGTTTGTTTTTTCTTATATTAAGAACAGTACTAAGGACTCGGTATTATAACAATTTATTTTAATTTTTATTTCAACCTACGTGTAAGAGGTACCATTTTAGAAATATTAAGGCTCCGCAATAGTTATTTTTTTATAATAAAGAAATTATCATAGTACCATCACAAAAAAAAATGGTACAAACCAACTTCAACACAACTTCAGTCGTGTTCATACGAGCAGAAGGGCAAACTAATCATGCTAACAAAGGGCCCATCGATCCTTATTAGGGCACAGGCTTCCACGTCATTACTTGGCCATCCATCAGGCGCCCACCGAGATGGAGTTCCACGCAATTTGCCAAACCACGTGGGTCTGACGCGTTCATCCGTTGAATAGGTCCGGCTTAGAAGGTTTTTGGGAGGGAGAATATTACATGTATCAAAACTATAATGTTAATAATTGTTTATTTCATAAAACACAGTACAGAAAATTATTTGAACAGCTCTCACAAAGGTTACCCTGTGTCATGAGAGGCAGGCTCTTTTTAACAGTTTAGCACAATGTTGCGTT
>PQWD01004429.1:0-44583 GCA_019425675.1 Leucinodes orbonalis
ATATACGCTTTTGAATGTACGTATTAGCCAGCTTTTGACGTTAAGCCTGTTAGTAGCGGTATTCAGTAATTTTAATATCTGTATTAATCTTCAGAATAGAACTCTGCTATAGCAAAATCACTGAAAAATGCCTGAAAATATGGTATCCTTGAGGTGTAGGTTTATAAAAGTTGTCTGCTTTTTCTTAATTTCAGTATGCAATAAAGTTAAGTATTAAGTCAAAAAGTGGTTGATTTGGTTTTGTCAGCTGAAATATACTGTCAATGTTAGATTAGATTAGACTGTAGTCGTTATGTTATTGCCAAAGGCAAGGCAATGTATGATTAGCTTTCCCACGTATAACGGTGAGGGTTAAACTGAAAGAGAACAATGGAAGTTTTGTTATGTATGAACTATAGGGTATGTCGATAATAAGTTTTGTGTAAGACCGCCACCAATGTAACATTGTCATACTCAGCAGTCTTGTAATAAACGCAGATACGTAAACAGTGTTTTCTTGTTCCTCCACATACATACTAACTGGCGACGATTTGGAGGATATTTTTTAAGCAAGAACCAAGGCCAAGGAAGGATAATGTCGATTGGAAGAATACAGGAGTTCGATATAGGAGCGGCAGTTGGTCGGCATACTGTGAGCGGCTACGTATGTATTTTAAGGCAAACAAAATTCAGGAAGATTTGCACTTGCCCACATTAAATCGTTAGTAGGCGACCAGACATACGAGCTATGGTGAATTTGACGAGTCCTGAACCTGTGTCAAGCCATACATTCGAGGATATTGTCGGTATTTGAAAAATCATTTGCAACCGTCGCCCTCAATCATGGCAGAGCGGTATAAGTTCCGACAGAGGAGACAGCAGCCTGGTGAGGCTGTAGCACAGTAGTGGCGGAATTGAAAAGATTATCGCGGTACTGTGAGTTCCAGCAGACCTTGGAGGACAATCTACGGGACCAATTTGTATGTGGAATATCGAGTGACGTCATGCGCCAGCGGTTATTTGCGGAGGACGCATTAACATTGCGAGGGCGGTAAATCTCGCCCAGGTACTGGAAGCAGCCGAGAAAATGCGGCGGTGGTCGAAAGCAGTGAATATCGGCCAACGGTGGCTGTTCATGCGGTATCGACGGGACAGCACAGTACCAAGGGTGAAGATCGATGTACGGCGTGTGGAGGCTGGAACCATATGTTAAGTAGCTGTAGATTCAAGAAATATGTGTGCAGCAATTGTAATGAAATGGGTCATCTACGTCGTGTGTGTCCTGAGAAGAGTAACAGGATGGCGGGCGGGCCCACCAGAGAACAAAGAAAGGAGGGCCCAAGCACTACGGGAGGAAGTCCCACGGAAACCATTTTGTGGCCGACACGGGTGAGAAGGAAGGAAAGGGTGTGTCGTCGGATTCAGAAGAGGAAGCGATTTACCAAATGTCGCTAAAAACTATCCAGCGGTGAGCATTCCAGTTATTGTTAACGGGCAACGTATAGTCATGGAGGTAGATACTGGTAGTGCATGTACTTGTATCAGTTATAAGACATATTTGCATCATTTCAAAGGTTTACCGTTACAAAAATGTAATTTGTCACTTAAATTTTATGACGGTAGTAATAAAACCCCTAGGCATAATTAATACCAAGTAAAGTATCGATCAAAGTGTAAGTCATTGGATCTTTATGTGATTAAAGGGGGCACTACCAGTCTATTAGGTAGACAATGGTTAGCGGAACTGGGAATACAATTCCCGATAGTGGGCACCGACGCCAGTAGTAACAGTAACAGTGCGGTACCATTAAAATTTGTAAACAGTTGTGATAACGATATAAATGTGCTTGTTAACAGATATGCTAAGTTGTTTGACGGGTCTCTGGGGAGGTACACGGGCGGGCGCGCCAAGCTGCGTGCGCGAGGGTGCCGTGCCGGTGTACTGCCCGTGCCGGTGTAGAGACCCGTCAAACAACTTAGCATATCTGTTAACAAGCACATTTATCTCCCTTATACGAGTTGTTAAAGAAATCTGTTGCATGGAAATGGAATCAACACGCCCAGGAGTCCTTTGAATGTGTTAAATCACTATTAACTAGTTCGCGCATCCTAAGGCATTACGATGATAAGGAACGTTTGATTTTAACTTGTGACGCAAGTGCGGTGGGAGTAGGCGCGGTGTTGTCGCAGCCGAGCGCGGGAAACGAGAAACCGGTTGCTTATGCCTCTCGTGCGCTCACCGGCGCGGAGCGTGATTATAGTCAAATACAACGCGAGGCGCTCGCTATCATTTTTGCAGTTAAAAAGTTTCACCAATACCTTTATGGTAGGGAGTTCCTTTTGCGTACAGATCATAAGCCCTTGGTGACTATATTTGGCCCTAAAACAGGTGTACCATCAATGGCAGCTAGCAGGTTGCAACGATGGGCAATTATATTATCAGCATATAATTTCCAAATAGAATATGTTCGAACAAATGATAATTGGGCGGACGGATTGTCACGCTTACCACTGCCCGTAGCAAGTGCGCATACGGAAAGACCGGAACAAACCTATTTGCATTTTGCACGGGATGCTTTACTTTTAGATTATAATAAGCTTAAAATGGAAACGCTTAATGACAATTTATTGAGTAGAATAGTAAATTATGTTAATGATGGCTGGCCATCAGAAGTTGATATGGTCCAAATGCAACCTTACTTTAATAGAAAAAAAGAAATTTATTTAGAATTGGGTTGTCTAATGTGGGGACACCGAGTTATAGTACCTGAAAAGTATAGGGAAAATGTGTTAAAAGAATTACATGAAACACACTTTGGTATGGTGAAAATGAAAAGTCTGGCTCGAAGTTACGTGTGGTGGCCGGGAATCGATGAGGCGATTGAGCGAGTGTGCCGCCACTGTGCCACATGTGCCGCGCTTGCGTCAGCGCCTCACGCGCATGCTCCTAGTCCGTGGCCTTATATAGAAAAGCCATGGCGCCGTCTGCACATAGATTTCTTAGGCCCTATTTATGGATTAAAATTTCTGGTAGTAATAGACTCGACTTCAAAATGGATAGAGATTTTTAAAATGAAATTAACGAATGCAGAGGAAGTCATTAGACATTTGCGGCGACTTTTCTCTCAGTTTGGTCTTCCTAGTCAGATTGTATCAGACAACGGTCCTCCTTTCGGTAGTATTTTATTTACATCCTTTTTGAAAAGTAACGGTATTGAGCAATTTTTCACGGCACCTTATCACCCTTCATCAAATGGCGCTGCAGAAAACGCTGTAAAATTATGCAAATCTGTTATTAAGAAAGCTGCACGGGATAAAATAGATATTGAGACAGCTCTAGATAGGTTTTTATTATTGTACAGAACCACTGAGCACGCAACAACCGGTGAATGTCCAGCCAAGATCGTACAGGGTAGGCTTTTAAGAACTCGATTAGACACATTGAGACCGAACCGTGTGTCACGGGTCAAGCGGGCTCAGCACCAGCAAGTTGAAGCTGCGGGGGGCTCATCTAGGGAGGTCCATGAGGGAGATCAAATATACTTTAGGGAATATCACAACGGGCGTAGTCAAAATTGGGTACCAGGTAAAGTCGTAAAGCGTATTGGTACTACCAACTATAAGGTAAGGGACAGTCTAGGTAATGAGTCACATAGGCATATAGATCAATTAAAGCGAGGATTCAGAGCTTCCATAGTTGCCCCTTTATCTGTGGAACATCCCGAAATTCCTGATAAAAATTGTAACACAACTGGTTCAATGGTTACTGAAAGTACAGACGTAGTGGCTGACGTAAACAATGAGCCATCTCAGCCAGCAGTGAGCGCCGACGCGGAGGCGACGGGAGACGCGGCGGAGTGCGCGCCGGGCACCCCCTCACGGGAAGTGGCCGCCGCCGCGCCCTTAGCTCGCCCTAAGTCCTCTAGACTTAGGCGCCCTGTTCAGCGTTATGGCATAGACATAGAATTTGACTAAATTGTAACTATTTAGTAATGTAACGTAAGACCGTAACGTAAGAAGAAGAAGTTATAATAATTACACTTGCTTTAGCTTGTAAAAATAAATTGTACTTGTTAATAAACGGTAGGGTCAGGTTTAGTGTTATTTAAGTAGAGAGGTGTTATGTATGAACTATAGGGTATGTCGATAATAAGTTTTTGTGTAAGACCGCCACCAATGTAACATTGACATACTCAGCAGTCTCGTAATAAACGCAGATACGTAAACAGTGTTTTCTTGTTCCTCCACATACATACTAGTTTGTTGTCCCTAATTTCAGTGTGCCAACAGGCACACTGAAATTACGGACATACTGTTACTTTAATTTCAGAATAAAGGGCTTAATTCATTCATTATTATTATTATTAAACGAAGAATTGCGCCTGCGACATATATATTTCATAAACTGATGTATGATTTGTGGTTGCAGGAAAGTATTTGATTTGGTAACAAGTTTGACTTCACCACGGAATGTTGTGCAGTACTTAAAATCTTTCAAGTGAGTATATTAAGTGACGGAACCCAAGCAATTTATGAAACAGAGATAAACTATGAATTTAATGCAACTAATAAGCTTTTTAATATGTATGTTTTAAATTTGTTTATATGTTTTAGGCAATGGTTGACCACGCGCCACAATGCGAACTATTCGAATCGAGACTCGGCCACAAAGGCCCGCACTAGGGTGGCCGCTAAAGTCGCCCTATTATCCGCGTGTTCGGGTAAGCTTCACTATTTGATTGCTCGTTATTATAGTACGCTTGACTAGAAAGTTAGCCATAATAAATTATACTTTTGTAAGTTTTTTTATGTCCTAAGTGAACGAGACGGTCAGTGTGCTTACCTGTATTATATCATGCTAAAATTTCAGCTTCATCGACACATAACTTTGTTTTTTTTTAAGCATACACAAACCAACATAACATATATATGTATGTATTTATAAGAAAGTATCAGAATGTTTATAACCCAAAGTACTTCTTCCTTAAATTGCTGTGTCAATGTCGGTGCATACCTCATACATACAATGTAAATACAATACTGTACAATGAACGCACGATACGGCTGGACCATCACCTCTTAGAATTAGAAGAAGAGCTGAGTCGTATTAACTGGAGCATACTGGGGTTGTCTGAAGTCCGAAGAGAGGGGGAGGACACGGATGTCTCCGATGAGGTGATATGGTTTCCCAAGGTGGTGTCGATTTTTTCGTTCACAAGTTCACACGCCGGATTAAATGACATCTGTCAACAACGCTCAATCATAGCTTTAACTATTTCAATTCCAATGTCTGCCATCAACACGTTAAGAAGATAATAGATTGCGGTGTGTTAGAATCAGAATATTTATAAATTATCATAACTACGAAACAAACTACTAGGTGGTAGACTCGATACTGAGTCGTCTAGGTAGGTACCACCGCAGTGACAGATATCATCCCGTGAAACACGAGTGTTATGCACTTTTGTGTTTCTAAATGAGGGCACTGTAGCTAGTGAAATTACCGGGTATAAGAGACCTAACATCTATTGTCTCGGGTGTCGGGCGCAGTGCGGCATTGATGGAGGATAATAACTGTCTATCAGTTGTTAGTCTCCTTTAATGCCGCTCTGTCATGGTCTGGCGTATCACTTATCATCAGGTGAGCGTCCAGACCACAGACATCCGAATATACAATTAGACTGGACAAGCCGCCAAGTTTATAGGCAGTCCCAGTGTCGCAATTTCTTTTCGGTTCTTACCTGTGAAAAGTTATTATATTTCTTGGTAAATTTACTGATTCCTTGCGATGATGGCATGTTACATTGCACAGGATGGCATTTTGGGAAAAAACGGTAATTTCTTCTAATATTCGTGGGTCTTGACTCGTCTCACAGAGCGTAAACTGGCAGCCAGTGTATGCTCGTTGAGCTTACATTTGTCGCACTTAAAAACGCGGCTTGCCCTATCTCCTGTATTGGGAAATCTGTGGTCCAGACCGTCCTGTACACTTATAACAAAAAAAAACAAAATATTTCATATTCCATTGTAGGTCGCATATATTATTTACTAGTTAATTTATTTATGTAAATAATTTATTAGTTTTGAATTCAATTGAACTTATAAGTGTATATGTTTCCAGATGATTTGCGTCATATAGTCGGCACGGACACAGCGAGGCGGGGACTGCTGACAGTTTTCGATCTATTTCAAAACCAAGAGATTAACAAGAGGCTAATATTTGTGTTACTAGAAGGTAAAAATATGTTTTTATGCCATCATCATCATCATCATCAGCTCATTAAACGTCCCCACCGAGGGGCACGAGCCTACCCGTATAGGGTGATTAGGCCTTAGTCGTCCACGCGGGCCCAGTGCGGGTTGGACGACTTCACACACAACCTTCGAATCTCTTCGCAGGCGTGCATGAAGGTTTCCTCACGATGTTTTCCTTCACCGTAAGAGCGTCGGATAACGTACATATATTTTTCGAAAATTCGAAAACACATTGGTACGTGTCGAGATTTGAACCTCAGCCCTCCCGGTAGGAAGGCGACAGTCCACACCATTGAGCCACCGACGCTCCATATGCCATATGCACTAGCAAATCATTTTATTATTTGATTATTTTTGCAACACCAAATAATATTTGGTTTAAGCCGAAAATATATATTCAAGTATTTCCATATATGTCACAGTGCTTCGTTAAACCTAATACTACTGAAAACTACGAAGTAATAGTTAAATTTTTGAAACAGCCAACAAAACAAATATACTTGTAAAAATAAATACAATTTTATAGAAAAATAATAATAATAAAACAACTATCTGGGTAGAGCGTCGGTGGCTCAGTGGTGTGGACTGTCGCCTTCCTACCGGGAGGGCTGAGGTTCAAATCCCGACACGTACCAATGTATTTTCGAATTTTCGAAAAATATATGTACGTTATCCGACGCTCTTACGGTGAAGGAAAACATCGTGAGGAAACCTTCATGCACGCCTGCGAAGAGATTCGAAGGTTGTGTGTGAAGTCGTCCAATGCGCACTGGGCCCGCGTGGACGACTAAGGCCTAATCACCCTATACGGGTAGGCTCGTGCCCCTCGGTGGGGACGTTTAATGTGCTGATGATGATGATGATGAACTATCTGGTTGGCAGAACTTCATGTATTGCCAGGTTGATTAGTTAGGACACACTAAATAATAATAGGGATTGCCTGGGGATCTAAAGATGCCCAACTTCATACATACCACAGAATTAAACCATGATCACGCCTCTTCAGTAATTTATTAATTACGCACAGTACGCTTAGTTAAACAATAATTTAACTAAATGCACAATCTCGCTCAATAAGTATCCGTGGCAAAATTCTGCCCATATCGTCGGTTGGGCAGAATATTTAATACGTATGTGTAGTGTGTCTCTTTGACATTTCTTGTGCATCTAGTTAATTTGTTGTTTATCTGAGACACACGCTACTATTTTCTGGTATACGTCATAAATTAGAGCGTCGGTGGCTCAATGGTGTGGACTGTCGCCCTCCTACCGGGAGGGCTGAGGTTCAAATCCCGCCACGTACCAATGTGTTTTCTAATTTTGAAGGAAAACATCGTGAGGAAAATTGCGCACGCCTGCCAAGAGATTCAAAGGTTGTGCGTGAAGTCGTCCAACTCGCACTGGGCCCGCGTGGACGACTAAGGCCTAATCACCCTATACGGGTAGGCTCGTGCCCCTCGGTGGGGACGTTTAATGAGCTGCTGATGATGAATAACTTTATTTTTTCTTGCAGCACTGCTAACAGATTTGTTCCCCGACAATCAAATCCAAGACTTGTTCAAGAAGGTGTACACCAACTCGCCCAGAGTACCTGTTGCCAAGAAATCCGTGAATATATGACGGGAATATTCACATTGATTATTGAAGTGGCCTTCTAAACGTGATAAGTACCGTTATAAAGTTTGTGAACATGGGTAATGTTTTGTAAGCAACGTTTAGTTTTACAACGTTAATTATGCTATTGCGTACTGTGCTATTTTGTTTAGAAACATATAAGTAATGAAAATACGGTTGAACTTTTGACTTACATTTCTTATACATAAAACAGCCTCTCGAAAAGATATACATGGAAAATTCAAAACTTATCATATATGTTGAAATTTATCGCCAAATAACGTTTTAAGGTTAATTGGCCCATTAATGACTGCACAGTTTAAAAGAAATGTGACATATTATACAGTAGCGTGATATAATATGAAACATAATTCCTGTTTCAGCATTCAGAATATAAAAAGATACTTAATTATTAAAATCTCACAAGTAACAAAATAATACAAATAAAGCTAAGTGCTCTACATTTTGCATTTTTTCTCAAGGGTTAACTATTATAATGACTAAGGCCCGTATTCTAGAATGAGACTCAAGCATTGATCTTTACTTAATTAGAGTTAGAAAGGGATGCCGCTATGAGTCGTATCTAGAAAACGGTCCTAAATGTACCAGAAGTGTTTAGGGTAGATAAATCTGTAAACAGCAGGGGTATGTGAAACGGTACGTAACGGAGGTAAATTCTGCCTATGTATTATAGGAACATGATCATTTAGGTAAATATACATTGTGCCAATGAGTCTAATACGAGTACTACATTCCATACGGATTGGCAAAATCGTGATATGAAATATTTATTTTAATAGATGCAATATATTAGCGAAATTTACAATGGTAACATTTGAGCTAATGAGACGTTATAGATAAAGTAAAAATCTGTATTGGAAGTATTTTCTTTTTACAAAATGAACGTATTTGAATTCTACTTACTTATCCTGAATAAACTTATTCTAAGATTATTGACTCGAGTTTTGATTTTAATCTTAGTTCCGGTAATGCATACATTCTAGTAACAAAAAAAAATTTGACTAGGCTCATAAATTACAATATGTGTATCCATTGCCGTGGAAGCCCAGTCACTGCCTGAGGTTTTTGGTCACGGACAGGAGGTTTAAGAATAGACAAAATCTAAGAACATATAAATCTCCGGTTTACATAATTATAAAATTTTAACGTCTAAACATTCAATTGATTTTCGGCTTGACTGAAAGTACCATAGAGAAAACCAGCGTCAAACAATGGCGTGTGTTTTGCTGCGTTCCGTTTCTGTCGTTTGCTTACTAGAGTTCAAACGCCCTATAAATTTCTACCCAATCTCTTTATAGTTGGCAACGCATTCATTGTTATATTAAGTTCTGCGCGTTCTACCTATGAAATAATGGAAACCTTGGTATCTTGACAACCTGCACGCAATAACAGTAGGCGTTCATATCGTCATGATTAACCCCGCATTTAGAAAAATATCGTGTTTAAATAAAACTGGCGCGAAAAATGTAATTGTGTTACTAACATAGTGGTCCACGAAAAACTGAGTCTGGGGTAAAGTAGAACTCAATTAATGAGACTTGCCGATTTAGTAGATGATAAAATTTAAAATCATGGAACAGGGCCGGATCTACCTAAGGGCTACTTAGGCTGCAGCCCAGGGCTCCGAGGTTATTAGGGGCCCCCAGACCCCGCTAAAAATAATAGGCGGTTTCTCTCTCATTCAAAGGTTGTCTAGAAGAGATTTCTAAGGCTGCCTTTTGTAATATTAATACTTGCGTAGATTTAAGTAATATATTTTTTGCTGTGCAATAAAGAATTTTTAGCAATAATATATCATTATAGAAACAGTTTTCTGACGTCACTATTAGTTGATAGGCCCCTCAGTAGTTTCAGCCCAGGGCCCCACTTATTCACGATCCGACCCTGATATGGAAAATGCTAATGACTAATCTAAACCCATACTTACTTTACCCATGGCGCGTCTTCTTCATTTGCCGGTATTGGACGGTCGCCGTGCATGCATGTCAGCTGCGAAAGTGAGATGGATAACACTTTGAACCTTAAACTATGCATTAGAAGTCTACTTTAGTTTGAATCGTTCCTAATAATGTTTTGATTCTACGATACGCCTTATAAAGTGTCATGTACAGTGGTTGCCTAGCTTATCGTTTGATTTACCTCCTCCCTTTTCCAAAGCATATACATCACGCGGTGACTTGTGCTTCCATGCAATGAAAGGTTTAGAATAAATAACTTATTTTCAATATATTATCATTAATATTCGTTTGATGGCTTTACTGTAAAGTAGTTTTAAGTAATAGTCAATCTTTAAGTAGGTATCTAACATTATAAAAATACTTAATACAGGATATTTGGTTAAATAAGTAAATTAATTCATCTAGTAGTACGGATAACAGTTTTGGTAAACCTAATTAAGCCTATATCCTGTGTGAAGTATTATGGGTGAGAAATTATATGTTGCTTTACGTTTTTAATTATCTGTGCCATTTTATGTCCTGTACCTAAAAAAACAACTTTATTTATCAGTATTATTTTTAGGGGTATTCTGAAATTGGTCGTGTAATATGTATCTATTGGATTATACAAGAAACACTTTTGTTGGCTAATTGAAGTAATTTTGGCTTGGTGACACTTATGTTGTTTTTATTGTTTGTTGTATGTTATTTAATTAAATTTCATATCTGCCATGTCTTGAACGTATTGTTAAAATCGAATTAATATAATTAAACAAACGCAATAAAATAATATTCATTAATATTCTATTTATATACATGTTTCAAAACTTTTTGAAAAGGTTATTACTGCAACGGCCATAAGTAATATATGGGTAGAACATGGTCAAAACTTCACAATACGTTGTTATATAATCAAAGATATGATTTGTTTATATTTATTTATAATTAAAAAGGTAACGGTTATTTTTGTCACATTGGTTTTAAACATTTTCTGTGGTACGTAAACATTCAATTGGTTTTGTTACCTATAAAATAATAATAATAAATACATTAGTCACTGAGATTCATGCTAAGATATATATGCCACTGTGGTTTACATAGATAAATGGTAAAGCAATAAATACGTTTAATAACAAGTAAAGTACTCATACATATCAATTTGCTTGTTGGTTAATATAACTTTAAAGGTTTATGATTCCAGTTGTTCAGATTAGATAAATTCCTTATTTATTGTAAAATAAGCGAGTATTTATTTAAGTTTTAATAAAAATATTTTGATTCAGTTGGTGTTTTTTTACCTTCCATTTTTTAATTATTTTAGGTTCCGGTTTGTCAGTGAATATGTAAATACGTATTGGTAACATAATTAGCAGATGAAGATTGACGCCACAAACCGCCTTCGGTCTTCAGTCTTCAACAGAAGACCGAAGCTGAACCTCCGCCCTACCGATCGGAAGGCAACACACACAGATTTATATAAACTAAAGGTTAGTTTATAAATCTATGAGTCCACGCTACAGAGCCACCAACTTAGTAGTTAACATAAACATAACCAATTCGGTATTCTCCACCATTCGCAATAAAATACCAAACCTTATTTTCATAAAAGTGTACTTTATTTTATATGTCGTTTCATTGATCACTTTTGTTTATTTGCATATTGTATTTTTAAATACACTGAAACCAATAATATTAGGTCAATTGATGTTAGTGTGCAATGACGTCACATTTCAATAATCTCATACAAAATATATGGAAACGTTCCTTTTTGACAGTTCATAAAAAGTGCGTCAACGATTAGTGGTGTCAAATACCCAGTTATGTTAAATAATATAAATATCCACTGACATTCACACAGCGCCATCTACCCCCAAGTTAAGCATGAAGATACGGGCACTGAACAACTGATAAACATACTTATGCATTTTTTTTGTAGATAAATACATATTATACATAGAACACACCCAGCCATGCCCATGCACACAAATGTTTGTACTGCTCGGGTATCGATATATCATTAAAATAATGGTAAATCGTGACAAAGATGTTGAACAATTTAATTATAGTACACTGATTGTATTGGAAGGGTGTAATTAGTGAATGCTAGTTAACCCGCGCGCTTGGCATCGCGGGCTGGCCACCGCCCAAGCCGAGCGCGCACTCCGTTGGCAATCCTTTGCTAACAATTATATTTCGCGTGTACTTGGCTGGGTATTGTAAAATAATCGCCAATACCAACTTAACATGAGATCTCACTGGAGTAGTTCAAACAACCACAATCGACGATCATCGGATTCATGACCGAAAAATTGTATCATGATTTCCTTTATCCTTCGGAAGGCATATTAATCCGTTGGCTCCGAAAACTAGATATTTTAGGATGGTAGTCGTTGACACGCGTTTGTCCCGTGTGTTTGGTTACTTTCCTTTATTTTACGAGACGCAGAAAGAGAGGGATTAATTTAACGTGTCTGTCTGTGGTATCATAGATCCTAAACGGATGAACCTATTTGTGTTTAGTAAGAGAATAGCTAACGAACTTTGAGTACAGCTCGAATTTTCAATTATGTTGGGCGAGGCTTAGTCCTCGTGTGGGGTTATTGCTGGAAGTGTAAAAAAAGTGCCAAAAAATCCTTCACAACAATTTTCTATTTAACTAATTCCTAAGGCTCTCACATATACTTGCGTTCTATAGATTGCTTGCGGTGATAATAGATTACCGGAACACTGGTGCAAATGAAGTCACATGAAATTATGTTTTTATTGAATCTACCTGTAGGATATCTTTTGTGTCGACCAATATAAAAAGAGCTACTCAAGCGAAGTAGCACATGAATTTATTCTTCGATATTTGAATACCACGTTGTATAACAATGTAGAGCCCGAGAGCATGAATATGCGCCACGAGCTGCGTGCGGAAACGAGTGTATACTGGCAGAAACACAATCCTACTTAGCTGCGGGTCATCCGTCCTGTGCCTTACCTTAAACGGTAAACAATTTCACGGGCACTGGTTCAATTTAATTGGGGGATTATCTTTTTTCCGGTCCGGTTGCCGACGGACCGTCGTCAAATGTCGCGAGCCGCGATCGAAGCCTAACGAATGATGCAAGCGTTCACTGGCCATTAATACAAGTATTTGCGATATCGGAAGGGTTGATATAATGTAGGTAACGGGATAATGGATCGCGGGCGTGATGAATTTAAACACAACAGAGATTTTTCGATACTTTTTCTGCAAGGTTAGTAATTGCTTCACAAATAAGTAATGTTAAGGTAACAGAAAATATTTTTTGCAATCCTTGCCATAATAGAGATAGCAAGATTAACCAGTCTTCAAACGACTTGTAACGTTGTCGAGATATTTAATTGATTCTTTTATTTAATAAATAAAATTGCCTCATGTTTATAGCAAATGGCGTAGCTTATATGAATCAAGTCATAAAATCTTTAATTCACCACTTTATGACAGTGTAAAAATGGTATAATATGAACAAAATTGTATATAGCGCTAATGAAATTTGGTATAGATATGATTGCATTTTTGGAATACAGTTAAATTATAATGATACCTTCATAACAAAAATGTGTAGTATTTATCAACAAATTCACATGATTCCTAAAAAAATATTCTAGAACCGGGTGCAACCAAGAATTTCCTTGTTCGAGCATAAATTGCATGCAATTTTGTTTTTAGTTCGAATTCTACCTCCCTTTCGTATCATTTATAAACAAAAGCATGCAACACTGTTTTAAAAGGCAAAATTGTTTCCGCTATTACGGCAGTCCCTGACTCCCAGCGCCAATAAATGTAGGTGGGTATTTAACAGGCTATTTACTGCGACAGTCCGCTCGGCGACTCCGCTAATACTCTTAATTATTTTTGCCAGTGTAAGCTGTTTTTCTGACGGGGAAATGCAATTGCAACATTTTGCATCCCCCTGTCGCATCGCCTCGTTACGAGTGCCCTTCCATCGAGATCGCTGAATAATTAGACTTTAAATCAAGGGAAGTAAAGCGGTCAGCGGTCCGAATGTGGTATGAATAGTCAATCGTCATTAAATTGTTCAGCTTTGGTAGTCTAATGCGGGCGGAGAGGCTCTCGTGCCTATGGCTGCGTGTGCAGGCGATTTGCAAGTGATAACAGATGAACGTTGAGTGCATTCGACAATCGACTACCATAGTTACATTGTACATGTGTGAGTACAGACAAAGGTCTATGAATTCGATGTTTTTACTATTTAATAAAAGATGCTAAAGTATACTAACAGAAAATCATATTTTTACATATGTATGGGTAAAAAAATGCAAGAAAGAGTGATTACGAACCCCATGACAAGATATCTAATAGCCCAAACAGGCCCAAGCCGATGTCAATTTTTTACGTATAAAACAAAGGTCATAAGGAAACAGCAACTGAAATACTAAAGAGCATTAATTTATTTCTGGTCAGTTACGGGTATAACTTGAACATTGAAAGTACGGCCAAAATATTTATCAATAGACCTGTTTCAGTCAAAAATGTTTAGTAGAATTCACATATAACATAGTAGGCGTTTTGTAGAGTTTGGTAAAGTAACATTGCGCTTAAAATGTAAGCATCGCGAGATTTAAGCGACATCTCGCGTTCCGTAGTACGTAATTATGGCGCGGCTCTCCGCCGTGCGATGTGCAAATCGGGCTCCGGGCTGTTTCCCTATTGGCCCCTGTAGATAATATCACCAGTTTTTTAGGCAAATGAGTAATTGATTCGCAGCAAGAGGGATTCGAATTATAGGATATGATATTTGTCGTAGTGAAGTAGGTCGGGTAGACTGGGCAGTTAATTAACTTCTTTACAATTCCAAACTTCCCACGACTTACTAAAATGATAATTGTATATCATACTCTGACACATCTCGATTACGTCGATCAGAGAGTAGAGTTTTAATCGAGTCACATGTTAGTGGTCACCGATCTGTCAGCGCAGCTCGACGCGCTCCGTTGCCGCGCTTCCTGTCACCTTTGCTGCAACTTTCAGTTGATTTTCGAGCTACGCAAATATCACGAGAATTTTTCGATGGAACATTTTACAACATTCGCGTTTTATAAAATCGCCTACTTTAAGGTCTTTATGCAGAATGGGGAGTTTAAGGTCTCTATACATAACATAATAGTTTAAGTTTTTTTGAAGGTATTTTTTGAAGATTCAATATGTGTTTATTTTTTGTATTGTAGGAGCGTCGGCTCAATGGTGTGGACTGTCGCCCTTCTAGCGGGAGGCTGAGGTTCAAATCCGCCGTAATGTGTTTTTGAACTTTTGAATTATATGTTACGTTATCCGACGCTCTTACGGTGAAGGAAAACATTGTGAGGAATCTTCATGCACGACTGCGAAGAGATTCAAAGGTCGGTGGACGTTTAATGAGCTGATGGCGATGATGATGATGACGTACTGTATATACCTAAGTGTGTTCCCCAGTGGCTCTCTCCTCATGGTAAAATATTTGCGGGATTTGAACCAACGACCTCGGATCACGAAGAGAAGTCAAGCTCAATGCTGAGACCAATAGTCAGTTACACTGGGCTTAAATCATCTAGTAGCAAATCAATCTTGCAGCAGGTCAATAATATTAAGAAAAAGTTTAAAACTCCAGTTATTCATTTTTAAAATACACTTAAACACTAGACTTGTAGTAATTACGAAAAGTTTAGACGTTAACAGTCCGGTAATTATTATTATTACGAGTATAAATGTGAAAGTGTGTGTCGGTTTGTTTGGTTGTCATTCACGGCAAACGTAGCGACAATTGAGGTACATTTTCAAGGGATCGAGAGTGCTATTTTTTTTTGTTATTCTGCTCCAACCCCGAGGGCTAACTTAGTTTTAACTTAGTTTTATGGGACTTTTAGAAGTATCAAACTTTAAATCGGTACACATTCACAGTAAAAAAATACGTTCATATTTTTCTCCAACCCTATCTTCCTCCAGCCCCTTAAATCGGGAAAAGATATGTGAGACTTTCCGCAAAATAAGGACAGGTTTCTATTCCCAAATTTAAAGCGAGTGAAGTCGCGAGCAAAAGTCGGTACAAAATAAATCTAAAACTCTCACAATCAAGCTAACACGGCAAGCAACCAATCTGACTAAGACGTTAATCAGATAACCCTGCGCCTGCCTGGAGTGCCACAATTGCATCCCGCATGGTTTAATACGCTCGCTGGCTTTGACTAATAAATTATACTAATTTGATTATTTACTTACAGTGCTTGATATGACTGGTGTCCGACACCAGAATGTGAAAGATGACCCGTCAATTAAGTTCTGACCCATTTCAAGTGTCAGAATGACACCTTTATTTAGGTTACTTGCTATTGTTAGGAAGATTAAATGAATAGAAGGATCGATGGCGTAGGAGCCATAACTGTTCGACGACCCATATTGTGTAATGTTTGAGACGTCGGCTACTACACCAAGGGTTCCCGGTTCGATCCCCGTGCAGTTCAAACATTTATATGCATGAATATGGCTGTTTATATTGGTCTGGGTGTTCTATATATAATATGTATGTATTTACATTAAAAAAAAGTATATAAGTATGTCTATCCGTTGTTTAGAACCCATATTACAGGATAATGTTTAGTTATGGGCTAAATGGCACTGTGTATTTATTTATTATAGGAGCTAGTGCCTGCGGTTGACGATCATAGAAGTGAAGTAACCATCGAAATTGTCGTTTGACGGATGGGTGAACGAAACATATTGACTCGAGTCTGCACTTATTACTGGGCACGATATGCCGTCGTTACCACCTAGTATTTGCTATAGTTTGAAGAGATTCCTTTTATCTCCTCTGCCCTGTACTTTTTTATAAATCAAAGCAACAAGTAACATAGCGTATTGTAAACTCGATCTTCCCAAGCCACTTACACCATTACAAGAAGTATTTAACGCAGTATCTGAACATCAGTGTGAACATTGCAAGTACAGAGCGTTCTACTTAATCTAAGCTGAGAATCCTGTCTATAATGTTGGGAGATCTATGCACAATCCTGTCCAACATAAGTGCAGTAGTGCTATCGCAGCGCACGGTTGTAAATTTGCTTCAAACACTAAAATATTATGGTGTTTGGTAATTAGACTTCAAGTTTCTGAGCCAGGCACCATGTAAAATTGTAGCGTGTTTTGTACGTACATACTGTTTGATGATACAAGATCGATCAACACATCACTAAATTTTGTTTCGTTTTGGATTGTGAAAGATGCGACAGAATAAATCAACGCTGCCCATCCCTTTTATACTCGCAGATTGTGTCACGTTACTCTTGCTGTTATATTGAAATTATTTCATGCTGCTTATGGAGGTTGTCGACAATATTTTCTGATGTTTAATTTATACTTACTTGCAAAATTAATTAGTAGTAGAAAAACATCTTATATTATCCCAGAAAATCACCGATGAACATGGTAGGTAAGTACTAATAATATCAATAAGATTATAATTACCTACATCTTAAAAAACACTGTTAGCATTAGACCTCCCGTAAAGAGAATTATCATTAAGACATAACTACGTACTCTGATCCTGGGCTAGAACCTGCGTTATACGGCTACACATATTCCCAAATCATTTCATTAGCAAACAGTATTCGAAACGTCCTCGTTAGAGCAGACAATAAAATCAGTGGTTGGCTATCGGCAATCAATGTCCCAGCAACCTGTTAGCGTTTAGTGCACACTGGAGTCGCTTCGCATTCCATTAGTGCCTGAGAAGCCGGGTCGTCGCATTTGCCCTAAATTCACGTGATGATCCTCGGGCGACTGCGGCTGCCGTCGGCTATAACTTGCCAGTTAATTATAATCAAGATGTGGAGAGCAATTTGACTGGTCCGTATGACAGAGTGGCCATGGCCACGCACTGGCTGGGACTTAAATGGACTTTTGGTGTAGCGTTGAACACAGTAACTTTTTTCACTCGGCTTCTGCATCATTTAACTTTTGAAACAATTAATTAGGCTGTTCCATGTCTGTATAATTTTATGAAAACGAATCATTTGCGAAAGTAACTTGTTCCGACTACGATAAAGTATTTACATAGGTATACCTCATAATATAATTAAAGTTAAAACTTTTCAGTATTTGAAACATGTGTACATGTCAGAATCATGTCATTTAAAAAAAATAAAAGATGATTTTTTATGGCGAAAAGTTAAGGAATTAACTATATAGGTATGAAAAACCTAACTAAATAAGGAGTTAGTTAGGTTTTTCAAGAAAAAGAGCAAAGTAAAGCAAGCTTTGCTGCTTGCTTTACTCAATGAGATGTGGCTTTGACCCTCGTGCTGGACAAACAATATATAAAAACACTGCAACACTAAAGGTTCCGGAAACGATCAAGTGTAGTACAAACACTTGTGTGCATGAACATATCTGTTCGTATTGGTCACATGTCGAAAACAACCAGTTTTCGATATACATATAATAAATATGTAGTTTAAGTAACGAGTAGTTTAGGAAAAAGAAATTTAATAGTAATATTATTCGTTGTTCAAATTGCGCTGCCGCTGTACAAATTTCAGTGAATATTTATTACTAGGTACTTTATATAAGAGCGATTTATATCTTAGAACTGCCACTCAAATTCAAAATTACGGTGAATAAAAACTAAGGATGTAAAAGGTAGGTAGAGCGTCGGTGGCTCAGTGGTGTGGACTGTCGCCTTCCTACCGGGAGGGCTGGGGTTCAAATCCCGACACGTACCAATGTATTTCCGAATTTTCGAAAATATATGTACGTTATCGACGCTCTTACGGTGAAGGAAAACATCGTGAGGAAACCTTCGAAGAAATTCGAAGGTTGTGTGTGAAGTCGTCCAATCCGCACTGGGCCCGCGTGGACGACTATGGCCTAATCACCCAATACGGGTAGGCTCGTGCCCCTTGGTGGGGACGTTTATGAGCTGATGATGATGATGGTGATGTAAAAGGTGATAGAACTCAAATAATAATAATATCAATCTGATTGTTTCAACAAGAGACTGTCCTGATGTCCTTATCGCATGGTGTTTGTATTCACTAATGTCTTGTCTTGTTACTGCCGCAGTCTGCCAGTTCTATTGGTGATGGAGGGCTATTTAGCAGAGATTCTAATAATGTATTGTTTGAAACTGACATGGCTTTATGAAAAGTTAATAAACATGAACTGTTAAAGGTATTACGTAACTTTGGAAGTAATTAGGACATTGGAAAGGTAAGTTTTGGGAGTTATGATCCGGTGACATTTGGTGGGGCCGGTCCGGTAGCCCGTTAAGTGCCGTTAAGCTTATAAGTAAATCAGTAAGTAATGGCGTACTTATTAGGGTGGCCCTTGCTTACATTTAGCCTGAGAATTACGAAGTTGAACAAAAGTTGAACTTTAATAAATAAAAAAAATAGACATGTGTAAATAAAGAATCTTATGTTATCTTATCTTTGATCAGGATAAAGTTAATTTAGGGTTACAAAAAATCCTTATGATTTTTATGTCACAAATTATTTGTTTACTTTTTTTTTCCGATTCTTACCTAAAACTTAAGAAACTTCGTGATGGCACCGTTGAAATACATGCTCTTATATTTAGTTAAATTGCTCAGTTAACCCATTGAACACCGAGAATCAGACACAAAAGATTTTTATTGTGCCTGGTGCCTTAAGGCGTCTTTTGATCTTCTTGTTATTTTTGTATTGTTTTTTTTTAATATTATAATTATAAGCAATAATATATATATGAGAGCGTCGGTAGCTCAGTGGTGTGGACTGTCGCCTTCTACCGGGAGGGCTGAGGTTCAAATCCCGACACGTACCGATGTATTTTCGAATTTTCGAAAAATATATGTACGTTATCCGACGCTCTTACGGTGAAGGAAAACATCGTGAGGAAACCTTCATGCACGCCTGCGAAGAGATTCGAAGGTTGTGTGTGAAGTCGTCCAATCCGCACTGGGCCCGCGTGGACGACTAAGGCCTAATCACCCTATACGGGTAGGCTCGTGCCCTCGGTGGGGACGTTTAATGAGCTGATGATGATGAATATATATATATATATATTACAGTTAGTGTGTTCTGTGGTATGTGTGTGTATCTGATGTGTTGAGACACTACTGTCTCCTATACGAGTGTGCTTTAACAGTATACATGTCTAGGTCTTGAAACTTATTACGTTACAAGCATGTCTCAGAGGACATCTAATGCTGCATTAGTACGAGTGTACCAACTGCAAACATAGGCTTGGCGCGCGATGACCGCTGGGCACGGAAAGGTTCAGAGTAATTTATATTACCAATGATATTCATGCAGTCATATTTGTTTTTGCATAATCGTACAGAAGCTTTGCTTTCCAGTTGTGTGCGCCTGGATTTTAAATCTTAATTTTTATATTTAGAAAATTTGTTGTTGTTAAGCTGTTATTTGTGAAATCTATTTCAAAAAGGTTAATAAATGTTTTTTCTTTGTTTCTTTCTTTCATTGGGTTACAGAAGGACAAACGTACTCGCAAGCACAGAACGTGTATAATATTAGGTATGGATTCAGGAAGAATTAATTGGAACATTTTAACTAGTACCTATGTTTGTATCTTTATTGTATTATGTTCCTTCGACGACCAGTTAGTTGAGGGAAATGTTATATCATAGGTAGTGTAAGCTTCCCTGCAGTATTTGATAACACGGCTTAGGAGATTTGCCTTAAGCAATACTAGTTAATTGTCGGGTATTTACCTAGGAGATTGCTTGAAATTATACTATTCAAATGTTCCAAATACAGATTGAGGGAACAATTGATGATTGTGGTATACAGCGACCACTGTTCACAAGATTTATAATTTCGGATGTCTTTTTGACAAGTAGTCCAGGAGATTAGCAATTTCGCTGGCCTTGCGGCATGATCATTTTCATAATAATGTATTTTTTCTTCAAAATATGTAATTTGATATGTAGAGTTTTAACCCGAATCTACCAATTTCTTTCAATAGTCTAATCTGAACGTTAAAATGAGATATATAAAAAGTCACCTTGTGTGTATACTTGTGTGTAAAACCAATAACTGTAGATAGAAATAATAATTTTTCGTCAACATTTCTATGTGCCCGTCAGTCCTGGATTAACCCTTAAGCAAATTAAGCACTAGCTTAGGGCCCCACGTCCAGGGGGCCCCCGACGAAGCACAAAAAAAATGAACAGAAGGTTTACTGGGAAATCATCATCAGTGAATGCCCGAAAAAGCCGCAAGGCTCATTTTTTTTTGTAAATAATTAAATATAGGTTTAGTTTTTGTGGTACCTACTCCACTTCCAAGGTACGTTTAATATATTTTCATCTTATTTTACAAAACTAATGTTTTTCAATAGTAACCTATGCGCGCACTGCGATTATGTTCGGTGAAAAATAATTTCATGCAAAATCGACTTGCGTTTTTTTCGCAGTGCGCGGATTCGAGTATGTTACTCTTGTTTTTTTTAATCGTGTAGGTTTTTTTAAAGACAAATTCTTGTTCTTTTTCTTAGCGAGTGGACTGACCCCACACAAGTTCCTGTTTCAGAGTTTTGAAACCGCTTCACGGCCTTTGACGCGGTTTTTGATTAACGACAATTCGAAGGCGGCCGGGACCGACGGCTAAACGTGCCCTCCGAAGCACGGAATCGTCTTTCTTTTAGGAGAAACAGGTGATTTAGGAGGTGACAGGCTATACCTGCAATGTCCTAACCTAACTGACAAAACTAACACTCACAAAGTGAAAAATCATTACCTATGTTGTCAACTACTGCGCTATGCTACTAATTCCTGTTGACGTACTGACAGGGGGGCCCCACAAGTGTGGATTGCTTAGGGCCCCGAGTAGTCTTAATCCGGCACTGGTGCCCGTTACCCAGTAGGATCTAAGTGTCGACGTGATCTAAATGTCTTTCGACTCTGCATCGTCATGAGTAGGTACTTCTCTATTCTATTCAACCTATCGTAGTTCACTGCTGGACATAGGTCTCCTTATTTTGCGCCAGATATCCCGGTCCTCTGCTATTCTCATCCAGCTTTCACAAGCGACCTTTCGTAAGTCGCCGGTTCATCACTCCAGAACCCATCTGCTCCAACGGCCATCGGTCTGCGATATACGTGACCAGCCCACTGTAAATTTAACGTTTTGTTCATTTCACATAAAAAAGCGTAGTACAATAAAATCTCACTGAAAATCGGCGTGAAACAAAGCATACGTTGTGTTATCGAGTATAAGTGAGAGCGTCGGTGCAGTCGGAAGGTGCAGGTTCAAATCTCGTCACGTACCAATGTGTTTTTGAATTTTTGAAATGATGTGTACATACGTTTATCCAACGCCTTTATGGTGAAGGAAAACATCGTGAGGAAACCTGCGCACGCCTACGAAGAGATTCAAAAGTTGTCTGTGAAGTCAGCCAATCCGCACTGGGCTCGCGTGGAGGACTAAGGCCTATGTACCCTATACGGGTAGGCTCGTGCCCCTCGATGGGGACGTATAATGAGCTGATGGTGATGATGAAGTCATCGGAGGCCCAACATTTCCTATCGTTTGCCTACCTAAGAAATCACAACAAAATATTCTATCGATTTATTCATCATTGGCACAGTGCGGCAATGATGGATGATAATTACTGTCTATCAGTTGTTAGTCTCCTGTAATGCCGCTCTGTCATGGTTAGAAGTATCATCAAGTGACCATCCCGACCGTCCTGTAGTTATTAACCATAAAAAAATGGAGCCACAAATGAAGTTCAGTAATTTTCCGGATTTCTTGACCAGCCAGGACTTGGGTTAAATTAATCCCACCAAAAACATTCTGTAAAAAATCTAGCCAAGTCTCGATAGAGCTGCTTGTGTATCTCTAAAAGTACTGAAATCAAGACAGTCGTGCCAAGTCTAAGGTTCCTAACTGCGATTACTTTATTATAATGGTTAATGTTGTGTGACTTGGCCGTTGAAGATTATTCATATTTCATATTTCACTTCTTTTGTAGAAACTTGAAAAGAATATTGGACGACCCATTGGTGTAATGGTTGAGACGTCGGCTACTACAACAAGGGTTCCAGGTTCGATCCCCCAGACTAAGTAGTCTACAACTTTAAAATATGAACTTGCAAAGGTAAATGACACTTTTAAATTCAGTTCCCACAATGTTTGTCTATCTACAAACGTATTTGCTATGTAATACAAAGGACGCGCGCAAAGTTTGAATTTCAATTCCCAGTTCGACTAAGGACCTCTTAATTCCTATATTCCAGTAAGGGTCCGCTCGGATCACAACTTTGGAACGTACCAACGAATCGGCGTAGTTTATACATGAATCCGGATTATGCCGGGTGACATTCGAAAGCTGGGACACCGGACCGGTATTAATTAAATGTACTGTGTGCAACACGTAAATGCACTTTGGCGAATGCTTACACCTGAAATTATCGGGCCAGTGCATATTAACTTTGATTGGATCTGTAACGGCTCGTTTGCCGTCTTAGCTGATAAAGCACTTTGGGATTATTGTAAGCACGTGATGTATTGCTTCGCATTTAACCCCAATGGGATAAGTATGTATATGTTTGGGGTCACGTAGGTGAATGTCCCTTCGTTGGGCGTGTTTAAAGTGGGATTAACCGGCTTTAGGAGGACCCAAGAACTGATTTTAAATTTCAATAAATTAATGCTGAATTATATGTGTTACTTGGATCTCCTGGTGATATTTTAAGTCAGATTTTAGAGAGAGAAAGTGTTAGAGAGACATGCTTCGGCACAAATAGGTCGGTTCGACCGAAATGATGCCAGGCATCATAGCAAAGCGGCGTGAAACGTCGCTCTTATTATGTAAGGTTATTGGATGTCTAAAACTTGGAGGAGGGAAAAGGAATCATATCTTTTCCCTCTGCTATAGTTCGGCAACGCACTCGTTGCTGTTGCGAAGTTACGGGTATCTTCGGTGGTATCGCTTACAATCAGGTGATTTGGAAACCCATTGGAAATAAAAATTTGAAGAAAGCGCCTCGATAAGCTAGAAGAATTCTGTTTCTTGAATGACGTAGGTGTATCTTAACATTCGGTGAAAAAACGATAAAAAATAAATATACCATACTTTTCTGCTCTTTAACACTTTGGAAATTCATTGCGAACTTTGCGATTTTGAAAAATTGATTATAAAGCACCGCAGCGGGTGTAAGTTGGATGAAGATGGCCCCCTGGGCGAGTGATGAATCTAACACGCCTTATCGCTCGGACCCTCTGCTCTTTGAACTGTGTTTTACACTTTTTATATAAAAAATAACATTATTCGATTGCAAAACGGACCAATCTGTTCGATTGACATTCATGTGAATTGGTTTCGTGTTTTTGTTTGAACATTTTCCTGATTATTTTAACAAATTTCTTGTTATTATAATGTGGGCAGGGAGTATTGGTTTATAAAAGAAAAGGCAGTTTGACATTGTTTTTCAAGTGTCCACATAAACACCACGAGTAGCGTTGACGTAACGGGAAACCAAGCGGAGGCTGATGCCCAACCGGACGGATGACCTGGTTGGTGGTTAAGGTGGCGGGTAGCAGATGAATGTCAACTGCTAGGGGTCGGTCCGCGTGGAAATCATTAGGGGAGGCCTTCGTTCAGCAGTGAACATATTGGTTTTAATGATGATGATGACAAAAACATCTGTATTTTAAGTGATTAATAATTAAGCTTCGAGAACTGATGAGTCGTTACGTTTACATACTTAACCAAGTTAAGACCATGACCAACTGTGGACTAAAACAAAGTGGAGAAACGCGAAACAAAGAAACTATAACACAACGGTAATCACCGAAGTTTAACTTGCCATTACTCTCCCGGTAGTTAGTTTAACTTCGTAACAGGCATTGGAATTTTATGCATCACCGAACGCAATATTTTTTGGAACAAACAAAAAGGAATAAAATGTCTCGTCTTAGGAAGTTGGAGACGGATTGAAGTCGTGCTTGGTATGCCACGCGACTAACTGCAATAGATGTCCAAGAACTTCCTCAAACATAGATAAGTTAAGCGTTCGATATGCTTGCTTTTTAAAAATTCGACCAGTAAAAGCTCTACATTTGGCGTAAATATTGGAGTATTGTCTGAGATAACTTGATATTTTTATAAAAGTAAATTAAAATCATATAAAATTAAATATCTTATATATAATAAATTATTAAAAACATGCATAACTAAAGCAAAAAAACTTAATAAAATAGAATAGTGCTGAGGAGTAAAAATAAATGTAAAGCTACTTGGGATGTTGTAAAAAAAGAAACATCTAACAGAATATCTCGACAGTATATACATGAGATAATACATGAGAATAATAGCGAGACCAACCCAAATATTTTTGCTCAATTGTTCAGTTCTCATTATAGGAATATAACAAATACAGCTGAAACTAAAGTAAACATGTCTATACAAAGTCCTTCCATGTATTTGATACCTGTAAATGCCACTAAAGTTGAAAAAATTATTATGTCATCGAATGACACATATTCAGAAGGCTACGATGGAATTGCAACTAAAGTTTTAAAAGCGTGCAAAGAGGAGATTGGTCAGGTTTTGGCATACTTGATTAACTTATCTTTTGAAACTGGAGTAGTCCTTGAGTTATCCAATAGCTTTTAACACAGTTTCGGTTTGTCTTAAAACATCATAGAGTTGTTGTCTCGGGAATGTCGAACTCAAACAAAACCGTAAATCAAAGGCGCGGCAAACAACTAGTTAAAGGTAGCATTATACCCTTGTACATAACGTGTGACGGCATCCCTGTCTACCTCAGTAACGGGTCAGCATCTAACTCGATAGTTTTGATTCGATTTGTTGTGAGTTTCCGGACCATTTGATTCGCGCTTCATTCGATGTAGTGTTGACATAGTATCGATAAGTTATAAATCGAGTCCAAAAAAAATAGTGCATGGTGTAAAAGTATCGAGGTTACACTATTTGGGCCAATATCACCGGTTTTGGGTATTGGGACGAGGTTATAGCATCTAACGTAATAGTCGATGATTGTAATGTGGGCGAGCATCGCAGACCTAGTATAGCAGTGGAAAATATGGCTGAGATAAAAAAAAATCGACTCATTTGTATTATTGAAACAATACATATAGTACTTTATAATGTTTTATTTCTAACGATATGTTTCTATAGTTAATTGAGAAGTCACTTACTATAAAGGTACTAGGTTCGATGCCGAACAAACACTTGTTTGCATGATCATCTGGTATGGTGGTATTAGTTTAAGATATCTATCTATGGAATGAATGTATTCACTAATATGGTATTTAGGTATATTAATGCGTTGATGAAAACCCATAGTGAAGCCAACACTGCATCTGTCATGGTCAGACGTATCACTTCCCATCAGGTGAGCGTCCTGACCGTCGCGTTCACCTAATAAATGAAAACAAATATTTTTTGCATTACGTTTGGAAGTATAATACTAAATTACATTCGATATTAACAGCGATGACGAACAAACAACACTAGTTTCCAACTGTGTTATATTTTAGAGTTTCTGTTCTAGCTTGAATTAATAATGGAAATGTTTGTGAGTTTGTCTGAGATTTTATTTCGATAAATGTGCTGCATTTTAGTGCTAGGAATTTTTGAAATCACATTCATACGTTAGCGATTACAATCACGAAAGCCAAAAACATCATTAGAATACAATTGTATCACCCCAAATTTGCTCACGGATCCGTAAGCAGCTTAGGGACACGACATTAAGTAGATAATGGGTGTCAGTGTACTCACATTAATCTATGTATAATATGTATTTATTAACAGAAAAGTATCTAAGAAAGTTTATCCGTTTCTATTAATTATACTACAAGCTACTCGCTTAATATGGGGCTAGATGGCGCTGTGTGAATGTCAGTGGATATTTATTGACCGGTTACCGTATTATAGGTACTAATATCTCCAACTTGTCTGCCAAGCGTGGAGATTATGGAAAAATCCTACACTATCATAGAATAGGCTCTTATATGAGTTATGTTGATCACTGTCATGGTTATTTATTATAAGAGAGATATATTCAGAAACAGTGCATCATTAACAGCTCATTATATGTCCACACCGAGCGGCACGAGCCTACCCGTATAGGGTGTATAGGCCTTTAGTCGTCCACGCGGGCCCAGTGCGGATTGGCCGACTTCGCGCGCAACTTTTGAATTTCTTGGTAGTCATGCGCAGGTATCCTCACGATGTTTTCCTTAACCGTAAGAACGTACATATAATTTAAAAAATTCGAAAATACATTGGTTGTGGCGAGATTTAAACTACACCCTCCATCGGAAGGCAACAGTCCACACCATTGAACCACCGACGCTCTTACACACAAACACATTCAAAAACAGTACAGTCTTAGTTCAATAATATATGAATCGTCCTGTACACTTTTTAACATATAAAAAAAGTTGGTCAAGTTGGTGATCTCTCACAATGTGTCACTTCATCTAGCCTCTACAATAATCAACTTCCAGTAAAACTGTGAAAATGCTTACTCAGCTAACAATGGTAGTCATTTAAAAAAAGAAATAGAATAACGCTGTGAGTTAGATCACGGAGAGACCGTGAAAGTTAAAGATACGATAGTTAAAATTGTATTGAATCTTCCGAAAGTTCAGCGAAGCCACCGGAATTTATTACGTAAGGTTCGATTTGCCTATTGCAAAACCAGGGCTGTTTAATGTTTCAATAGACCACATTCAGGCGCGCCGCATTCTCCAAGTTGTCATCGAGACAGTTATTTGTACGCATTCTACTAGATATACATATTGTAAATGCGACTTGACGTCTGCATTACACGATCAAATTACAAATAGTAGGATTTCCGAATTCATGACCAATGCGCTAAAGTCATTTTTGGGACTCTTTGGAGGTGCGGTGGTGAAAAAAAGGCCTATATCCGGAAATAAACCATACAGCTGCTTACAAGCTTAATAAACATTATGACGTGGATGTTGCAGGGTTATTACATAACCGAATGCAACGTCAAGCCAGCTTGTTAGATATACAACAAACCTAAAATGTTTGTTCGACGCGGATATTGGAATCTGAACCACAAAGTTAATGTGGATCGATATATGTTCCTTACCTACCTGTCTGCTTCTCTAAGTATTATTTTGTTTGGCAACACAGTATTTTATAAGACAATATTTTATCATATTTGCCTAAATAAACGCCAAATTTGTAAGATTGTAAGGATGTATGTTTGTTCCACTTACACGCTGAATTGATTTTGATTGAACTTTAGCTTTACAGATTACTGACTGTTTACAGGGAGTGAAATTATCGGATTCTCTTTGACTTGACATTACAAGTTAGCAATGGACGTGTGATATATGTGAGTATCGTATAAGCAAATGGTGGCTTTAAATAAGTGAAATTGAAAGCCCTAGTAGTCGAAATTCTTCACAAGTTTAATACTATACAAATAAATCTCGCTTCTTTACATCATTCCAAAAATTAGCCGTAAGCAATTCGTTTTATCAGGACCTCTTCGGACGTCAATAGGTCTCATTGAACGAAGGCACCGATGGAGCATTACGTGGCTTGTTATCGCCACAGTCGATTCACAGCTCGGTGTCCTAAAAACGTGCTTTGACAAAGAGTTCCGCCGGAGGGCTTGGTGAGGCCGCGGCTTGGGAGGACCCTTTGCTTTGTTCCAACCAACAATAGCGGGCGAGAGCACTTCAGCGCACTTGTATCGGATGCAAGCGATGTTTCGCAGCTGTATTATGTATTAGGGTTCTTCAAGCGTAATTATGATGTATAAGGAATGGCGTTTGAGTGGCCAGTGCTTCTGTGGCGTGCTCCAGATTTGTAATCGGCCTTTTGACCTTGCCTCGGACATTAAGCTTGAAATATTATGAGTTTTTATTATAAAAGTGACAATAAAATAAGTTGTATTATTTTGACGCTATAAAATATAGGTGAAGTTTTTAACAAATACATTTTGCTCTTAGCGGCTCCAATAAATGTACATCTCATATCTCACATTATTTGTGTTTCTTGATCGGGTTTAACCAGTAGTATTATGATAAATTGACGGCATTTCAATAACAGATGGCGCCGGTTTTTACTTGAAACGCGGTAATATTGTACCTTGCATCTATGCAGAATGTAAACTTCATTTATAAAGTTACCAGATGGTAAAAAATCATCAAATTTTTTTCAAGTAGATATATTATTTTACATCATTAAAAGGTGTTATACTCGTCATCTACCTAAACGATGTACTACATTGCCAGATATCATTTAGGGATTTAAGAGTGTTATGTACAACTCGTCTCGGGAAGAGGGCTTTAGGCAGGGAAATTACTGGATAAGAGATTTGTTGTCTTGGGTGTGAGATAAGGGAAAATAAAGAATATCTACAGTTGGTTTTCTCAATGATAGCCTGCCCATGATAGCTATAATGTTACCTGTCACTGACTGGTAACCATCATTTAACACGGCGTCTAGTGGAAAACTTCTACAAATACTCTTTAACTTCGCTGGTCGAGTCATTAAATTGATGGCATTACAACAACAGATGGCAATAGAGGTAATTTGAATTGCGGTAGTTTTGTGCGTCTCTAGTTGTGGCGTCTCTCTTCAACCTATCGCAGTCCACTGCTGGATATATGTCTCCCCCATTTTGTGCCAGATATCCCGGTGCTCCGGGTCTTCCGCCTATTTTCATCCTCCACCAGCGACCTTTTGCAAGTCGTCGGTCCATCGCGCTAGAGGCCGACCAACGTTACGCTTGCCAAGATGCGATCTCCACTACAGGACTCGTCTGCTCCAAAGGCCATCGGAGTTGTGACGTGTAAACTTCTTAAACATTACCATCTGTTGCCGATTCGATTGAGATGTTGGCTTTCTTTGTAGAAGCACTAACAATGTAAAATAATCCGGCGTCGCGACACGCGTACTTTAAACAAGCCTGCACTCCCGCGCGGCCACTTGACACTGCGTCTAGCGTCCCTCCCCACTTTGCTGTTGACGTACAGAAACAACGCTTCAACCGCGGACCGCCGAGATGTTGTTAACCTTACCGCGTTTCTTTTTTGTGCCACGCGACAAAATAGGGTCGAATATTTATAAAGTTAGCTGCCAGTGGTTATTAAATAGACGACGTTGTTGGTCTTGAAGATAATGTTTCAAGCCTACCTACTTGGACGGCGATGATTTGATTAAAATGTTAACAGGTTTTGAGTATTAAGATATTGCTAGTTTAACAATGCTAATAAAGGTAGTACAGAATAAAGGTAGTCAGCGAATGGTGTAAGGCTTACTTAGTAATATTTTAAATTGAAAATTATGTGGATCTGTTTGTCCGTCTTTCACGGCGAAACAGATCGACGAATTGAGTGATAGTTTTTGGGAGATGTGACATAGGCTACTTTTTATCTCTTTCCAACCATCCCTATTCTAAAATGGAAGAGATAAGATGTATGGAGCAAACCGCAATTTTCAAGGTAGAAAGCGAAATTTTGTATGCAGACTTTTATTTCACCCCCTTTTATTTAGCACGGTTCGTGTTACCCCGACGAGGGAAGCCGCGAGCAAATGGTAGTCGTACGTATATATTTCATAGTGCAAACGAACACATCAACTCCCACAAACATAGTTGTGAGACTGCGGCCGGATCGCGTTACCCATCCGCGAGTTTGACGTGGGATTCCTGCACCTTGTGCGAATATTCCAGAAACTTTCGAGGGGTAACTTTAGGTTTCTTTGAAAATCAGAATATTTTTCTCATGGATTTGGTGCGGATAAATTTAATGACACTTTAATAGACGATACAAATAATGCTGAATTCGTGCTGAAATGTGTTTTCATGAATCCATCCAGATAGATTTATAGAAATACCCTAAAAGAAACGTATTTTTTAACTTTTGAAAACTATGAGTTGTTTTCTGGATCTTTCAAGTTGAGGGTGGCAGTGATTTGCTAAGTAACTGCACTGTGGTCCCTTATAGGGGCTAATTGCTGTATTAATAAAAAAACAAAGTTATTGTGTTCGATACTAAAATAGGTAAATTGAATTACATACGGAGATGAAATCATACAAAGAAAACAATAAAACGTCAAAAAAGTGTTTGTCAATAGATAAATAAGTTTACCTAGTAAAAACAAAAGTTTTAACAGCGCTTCTCAAAGTATTTTTTGTTATCTGAACACTGTGCCATCAACGTTTTTATTTAATTACGATAAAATAAACGGCACATGCTGAGGTTGGGTCCCATTAACCACCACCACCATAACTTAGCCTATTATTTTTCTATGTTCGATCATTTGTAATGTTTCACTTGTAACTTTACTGTTTGCACTCTTATTGTGTATGAGAATAATAAATGTTTTTCTTTCTTTTTTAACTAAAACTTAAACAAGATGTTTGCCGCACATCGAAACAAGGTAACCTATAAACAACCAAAAGTTTCAGACTGCGCATCTCAAAATGTTTCATATAACCAAAAATATTTGCCATCAGCATATTTATTAACAATTCCACTAACCTATACCAAGATCATTATTAAAACACGCTCGCTGTTATCTCCCCCTAGACTTGTTAGGTTTACGTCCACTTAATTACGCGGCGCAATACAACAATAAGGATGCAATAAAATTAATTAAGACATCTCATTACAAGCCGAGAATGTTAAACCGGGCTGACAATCTTGCCGGAGTCATGACTTGCCCCGAGAACTTAGCCGGCAGGGTCCCAGGGTTCTTAATTATTTTAAGCTGAGCTTTGTCGTAATTTGTAGTATAAATGTCTGGGCTCAAAGCGCAAACTTATTAAAAAGCGCTGTTGATGGATTCGTTGATGGTTTGTANTTAAGATTCCTTAATTTTCTTCTTGGGTGGTCTTGTAACTAAGAATAAGTGTTTAAAGAAAATATCGAGGATAAATTCTGACATAAGTGTTACGCAAAATTCAAATATTACCACATGCTTTAAGGAAAAGTAAATGTGTATAGTTCGGGCCCGTAAAATTACTTGGGTTGCTTATTCAAAAATAAAAAGGTATTTATACATGTGCGTCATAATAAGTATCCTAGATTTAAGATGTTGTGAACATGTACAAAGTGAGAAATAAACGTTATTACTATTATTTAAATAGGTATATGGATTTCTTAATAAATAAAGAATGCAATTTTGGACTCTGCAACTGTTGTATTATGAATAAGGTAAATCTTTTCTTATTCATACTCATTGACAGAACACAAAAAGTGAAAAAAAATACAAATATTTTTTTGTTTTTTTCTATATGCAATAAAAGAAGCATTTTCAATATTTTGTAGGAAACCCGATGAAATTATTATTTCATTGGTGTAAAGGAGATGAGATTTTTTTTTCATATATTTAGTTTTCAATCATTCTCATCGGCCTATTATGTCGCACTGCAGGCAACAGGGGCGTTAGCTCATAAAACAGTATTACAATAATATTACTTCGCCTATTCTTGTACAAAAATGCTGACGCATCATAGTAATTACTGTGTTTAGCACAGATATCGGATATCTGTTTTAAGATATATAGCGGTAGCCCCCCCCCCCAGGCCTTCCCATACAGCATATTCAATGTCGTAACCGAACTGGGAACTTTTCACTATGCGGTGGCCACCGGGATTCGAACTTACGATCTCCGGATCTCACAGCGATAAATACAACTCTATTACTACTAGACCACGGGCAGTATTATGTAAATAATTACAGTATAACGCCAATTATCCGAATTAATTGGGACCGGGGTCATTCGGATAATCGAAAATTCGGGCATAAAAATCGGGCATAGACTGGTAATAATAAAAAACGAACTGTCACTTTTCGAATCAACTTTATTAAGTTTAACAAACACATCTCTACAATAACGCTCACTTGAACATCTCGATCAGATAAGTTGCAACCCCATCAGGCCTTATCAAAAATACAAAGTGTAAAACAACGATAATAGAGGCTTACAACCGATTCGGATAATTGGCGATTCGGTTAATCGGCGTTCTACTGTACATCAAAATAATGAGAAATAAATTTGTTTCACTAACTTCCAATTATGTACAAGAATAAAGGATAGCTTAGTATCCAATTAGTTGACTTTTCTAAAAGCGTTTAACCGATACATAATTCAGGATAGTATTACTTTAGGAATATTGAGGATAAATTACACATTTCCCAAAAAATATAAAGAAAAACGTATTTTTTTGGACAATAAACAACGAGCTTTATTTCTTAAGCGTACTCAAAAGTACATTTATAATGAACAAATAAAACTAATCTGAAAATAAAATCCAAACATTAATCCATTTAACTCCATAAAAAAATTTTAATTCTTATAGTCAACAACAACCATTAATATAAGACTATAAATAAACTTATTATATTAACAAAATGAGACATAAAGCATTAAGACGGAAACCTGAACAGGACAATATGACCCACATCAAGTGAGAGCCAAACGCACGACGTTAAAACTAAATTATGGCCGCCCCGTTCGCGCTATTCAATTTCCCGACCTATGCATCCCGTCGCATCGCCTTTGACTATACGATGCATATTTTATACAATCCTTTCATCAAAACGCCGCGCGGCAACCGGTACAGTAATTTTTCGCGCGAGTGAGACGGAAGCCCGTCGGTGGGGATAAGACGGCAAAGCTCCCGCAAAGTACACAGAATGCAAAAATGGCGGGCGACGAGTGACAGCACGGAGGGGGGGAGACCGCACCGTGCCACTGCTGCTCAGTCTAAAGCCGTCCGTTGTACGTGACACACGTCTATCGCGAGTGACTTCATGGGATGTGCTACGCCGAGCCTTGGATTTTGTGAAGTGTCTCTTTTGAGTGTGTGATAAATTTTGTTAAGCTGGAAAAAGAAAGCGCTTTGTGGAGCAACATGCTCACGTCAAGTAATCAGTACTTGAGACCGGATTACCTGTCGCCACTTCCGACAACGGTGAGTTGATAACAAAATGATTTGTTGCTTGTTAGACTACTCTATTTATGACAGGGTTCCTCTTATATAATTTAAAAATTACAAACAAAGAATTACTGAACATACATAAGTTTTGGAAGTAATTCTTTTTTTTTTGCAAGGAACACCTTTAAACTTGTAATATCGGAATGCGAGGACTTCGTTATCTATTTTTGATTAAAAAACATTACAATATTAAATTTTTCAAATATTTCATCTTTGATGATCAATGATGAAATATTTACAAAATAAATCATTTTTGCACCATAACTACGCTATGTACAGTGCGTAGAATTTATTTGTGTCCTAACAGGCTACATCATCATTGAAAATTTTAAACAGAATTATAATAATACGTCAGTAAAAATGTTAGGCATGGGAAATGTAACATTTGCTTAATATATTACAATACAGTATATTCTATTAGTTTATTAATAAAAAATATATGCATATGCGCAAACAAAAGAAAGGCTGTGTGAAACAACCAGTTGATAGACAATGCAATAATAATAATGGAAACAATCAAGACCTTTCAACAAAGAACAAAGTTCAATAAAACGGGCCATCATGAAGCATAAATCATGTCGATTTGTAAAATGACGTTATTAGATATAATTTAGCGTCATTACAGTAACCAGTAATAACAGACTACTGCCAGTCGGCTAGTAATAATTTTCCTTCAGCCGTAAAGGCAAATTGCTCTGCCCTAATTCCTTTAAAGTGATTAGTTATAAGTTATAACAAAAGTAATAAGTATTTTTATTTAAAGGAAAACGTTTCATTTTATTGCTACGTGGTAGTCTTATGAGTCTCATATTTTAACGATTGGTATTTAATAAAATTGTATTTTAGTTTAAATTTAATGTATTCTTGTTAAAAATATCGATTTGAATCAGCAGCACTAACTAAAACATGTGATTTAATTAAAAAAAGTTTAAAAATATAAGTGTGCTCTACCAATGTGTGCGGCAACAGATTTTTTTTAACAAAACTGAAATTACTCACTCGTCAGCAGAAACTTCATCGAAATTTCAAATAGACTCCAAGACCAACCTTTCTTAAATATAATCAAACACTACATCGCCAAATAACATCGTATCAAAAAATAAAGGAAAAATAATACAATACCTAACATTTTGTCTAAATATAAAGAAACATTTTGTTATTTTAACTAAAGCCTTATTATAAATTGATGACGAAACTGAAAAATAAAGTGCCCGTTGAATCTAAAACGGAGTTTAAATTACTCAAAAAGTTTATTATACCTATCCGAGCCATACTCGCGAAGATTTATGAGCCTCGTTTCTTTGAATAATGCGTTTCATTTCGTTTGATTAATCACCGTTTATCAAACGCGGGTTGTCTAGATGAAAAATGTTATGAATAAACTTTTTTATATTTAGGTTGTATTTATTAAGTAACAAACAAAGTCTGTGAAAATATGTTTCATTGTAGTGTTTATTTCTGCTAAAACTTAGAAAATGAAAAAATGTGTTATGTTGGCAAGGACAATATTTTCCGAATAAGATTTTATTTCATATTAAAGAACTGACTCCGTTTAGTTTAAATAAAACCTACGCTTTAAGAAAGCCACACTGCTTACTTAGAAACTCGTTTGCAGAACAAAGATATTATTTAAAGTAGGTATTTTAAACAGAAAACGTTACCATCAAAAGCAAAATACCCATTCCTTACAATTCATTACGTAGCAGTTGTTAATTAGATACTAAAGTCCTACTTTTTATGGCACATTAAATTCACTGAATCACACGTGCATTTAACGACGTTAATTACTTGCAAACATGGCAAGTGTTTGTTATACATATAAAAATTGGAGTCGTAAACAGCGCGATACCAATTACATTTCCAATTAGATTCTGTTTACGTAGACAATTAAGCCGGTAGTAAAATACGACTGAATATTTCCCCCGTTATTCGCATAGTGAACAAGCCCCGCGATAATAGACGTGACAACACGGGGCAAGTTCAGGCGCTCCGCAAATTCAGCGGCACAAATTGCCCTTTTCACTGCGAGATTACATCATGCGGGAGCCGAGTGAAATGTCAAGCGGAGCCGACGGCTGCCAGACGCGCGGATAATGGCGCGTTGGCCGCGTGATTGGACGCCCGCCCCCCACCGCCGCAACCCGCGGTCCCTTTGTACACCCGTCACTCGCAACCTCGACCCGACGTTTCATTTCATAGACTGCTTCTCTTTGTTACAGCTCGACGCGAAAAAAAGCCCGCTGGCCCTGCTGGCGCAGACATGCAGCGCCATCGGTGCTGACAGCCCCAATCCTAAACTGATCTCCGCAGCGGAGAAAGCCAGCAAGAAGTATGACGATAAGCCGGCGCATGTGCCTGACAACAAGCCTAGCTTCAAGCCTTACGAGTCGTGCCTAACTGCGAGAGAAAAGACTAGAACGCCAGAAGACAGGGCTTCAGTGAATGCCCATTCGAAGACACCGTTGTCTTCCAAAGGAAGTGCCTCTACCACGCCTGTTCAGGCGCGTTGTGGCAGCAATCAAAGTTCTTCGTCCCAGAGGACGCCTCCGCCGGCTCATCGCAAAACACCGTCAGAGAAATCCGACGAAAGGTCAAGCCCATTGCATGAGTCTCCGGTCCCAGTGAAATCAAATTCAGAATCAACTAACAGTTCTTCAGCATCAAAGTTACCATACATACCTCTCTTACATCAACTGCAGACACCAAAGAACCAATGAGCTACAAACCTAGTGTACCTGTAACTTCATCTGCTTTTCTTGGAGGCCTGCCACCGTCAGGTTTCCCCATACCTATGGATTTAATGACAAGCAGTTTGATGGCAGCGCAACACCATGCATTGAAGAACGGTCTAAATCCATACCTTGCTTACGCAAGAATGAAAGCGCCTGGAAGTGATTTAGGAATTTGCAGAGACCCGTACTGCACAGGATGCTCACTAAGTTCACATTTACTCAAATCAGCAGTGTGTCCTGCGGGATGTGCTCAGTGCGATCACGCTAAAACGCCTTTCCCGCTGCCTACGAGCCATCCTGCAGCGGCAGCTTACGCTCATGCTCAGCTAGCTGCACTCGCAGCCGCTTCTCAGCTGCCGTTTGTCTGCAGTTGGATGGCTGGAGATTCTGCTTACTGTGGCAAAAGGTTCGCATCTTCTGAGGAGTTGCTGCAGCATTTAAGGTCGCACACAGCCAGTGGTGAGTCTAGCCCGAGTCTGTCGATGTTGAGTGCTACACACCCTCTGCTACAGAGAACATATCCAACACCGCCTTTGTCCCCGCTGACACCGAGGTTCCACCCGTACAGCAAACCATCTCACCTGGTGTCTTCGCCGCCCCTGCCGTTCCCACCCCCTCACCCTTCTCTGGCGGCGTACTTCCCTCTTACCCGTTATTCGGTCCACGGCCACTGCATCCTTGAGGACCATCGGCGCTCCACACGACAAAGAAGGGGGGCGCCGATCGCTAACGCCCATGCCAAAAGGACTTTCAGAACCGAAGATAGTGTACATATAAGTTAGTGATCTTCGGATTTCTAGTCGGATCATATCATCGACGGACGAATGAATGTGCCCCCAGGGGCTGCGACAGCTGTGATCTCTAACTCAATATAATGTTATGATAATGCACTGAATACTGTGAGCTCTCCTTAAGCTTGGTTCCGCAATGGCGGATTTAATTTTCTAGTTAGACTAACGAAATTTTTATGTACCAAATCTATAGATTGTAATTTAAATAATTTCGTATTTAAGTTGTTGCAAATATAATTAGTGAGGATTGTTATATTGTGTTTGTATCTTTTAATAATAATCTAAATATTTTTAAACTGTAATTTTTGTGCATCTTATCGATCACATATCTTTGTATATTAGGGTTATTTGACTGAATGACTCCATGTGAATTTTTGGATATTACAAAAAATAATGTTACCGCAGTTTAGTGACTCATTGTTTGTATTAAGATATTGCAACTTACAATTTGATCTTAGATGAATCTCAGGCACATTTAATAAATACATTTCTTATGCTAATGAAACACTTTCTTTTTGTTTGAGAAATAATTTTTAAATGATAATTACACTTTCAAAATCGTAACCATGTAAAGATACACATAAAACATTTGAAGAAAGCGTAAATATCATAAAATCACTGTATTATCTGCAACTGATATTTGTTGACGTAATTGTTGTTATGAAGAACATAAGACGAAGAAAATATACGTAAATATTTAATTTGAACCTGGTCTTTGATTTATTGCGTTTTTTTTTTCAAATTTACAGCGTTATTATGAGGGCTATAATCATTTTGTCACGGGTTAATGACGGTGAGTAATTTTTCTGTTGGTGTGACTCAGAGGTAATTAGGCAAGTTGCTTCCACCGCTATAAATTGTATGCAATTTATCTGTCTGTCTGTCGCCATGCATCACGCCTTACGCAGCATTTACTGCCGTTGAGTTATGATCGGGAGCTGTGCAGCTTACATGTGTCGACGCCGCCATGTGCTCGTCTTAACACTTTACGTCTTATTACTATTATAGGTCGAACATGAAATTATTAGCTGTGAAGGTTTAAAATTTTAGATTAATAATTTCATTAATAACACTATCAAATTGGTAATTTTATTGAAAGTGAAGCTCAGTAGTCTATAGTGATCCATTCGTCTTTTAACCAAAATTTCGGGATATTTCTTAAAAAGTTCAAAATTTTATTAAAACTGAGATAATAATGATATAGACAATAAAGTAGAACTACCACTTCTATAAAAATATTACGGTTAATTTGAATCCTGGTGCATTTCATATTTATTATAGGTGATTGTTTAAATTGGTTTTGCTCACTTCGTAGCTGTTAGATAACATCAATTGTTTTTTTTGACATGGTACTCTTCTGAAGTGTGTATATCTAGAAGAGTAGCGTTCATATTTATTTTTACCAAAAACTGAAAAAAATAAACTGCTATTAGACTATCTTAACATATTATATTGTTATTTTTTACATAATTACTTTCGTTATCATTATGTAAAAATAACGGAAATTCTACAAATTTAATTTAAACTATAATAAAACCAACTAATTTATTTTCTCGGTTTCATCTACATAATCATACAAATTATATTTAATATATTTGCAAGATATAGTAATTATATACTTATACATTCAAAACTATAAAGCCACGGATGAAACTAAATGAGCTATTTATTTAACATTAAAAGTATAATTTATCTTCGGCGATTAAAGGTGATTAACATTAAAACGGTAAGATAATTTACATACGTAATTATAATAAATGGCCGTGAGTTTTGCAGTATTTATACTGACTTAATCTTATGAGTGAATCATAAAAATCCTGCAGACGGGTTACCATTCGTTGAAGTATTTGAGATGTGTTGTAGTCATAATTCATTAACTGCGTATTTTTAATCTGGACTTACATTACTTAAGATAAAGCTGATCTGAGTTATTTGGTATAAGGTGTTTATAATATCTGCGTAGGCTCCACAGAAGGTTAAGCCTAATATCATAATACATGAAATATGACAGTTATCTACTATGTAGATATAGAATTATATACTCTGTAGAGATAAGTACTCTACAGAGTATAGTAGACAACCAGATACACGAGCTATTAGTTAAAAGAAAGTAAGTTTTATAAATAGTTTGCTATATACAGAATGTTCTTAAGTCATGATTTGTAACGTAATCTGATAGTCTTATTCGTGCCTGAGTTCTATTGAAATGAAATAAAAATAAACACAAGTAACTATCTCTGGCTAGAGTTTTATACTTATATTGTTAAATGTCACGTTTGAAGATTTTCGAAAGAATATGTATTTTCATAACATTAACATTAAATGGGGGAGACCTATGTCCAGCATGGACTGCAATAGTAGAAGAGAGAGAGAAAGAAGTAAAACAGAAAATTGGTACAACTATGGTGCACGCAATCTATGTAAAATAGCATTGCAGGCAATAAATATATATTTAAAAGTAAACTCAAAAACGATATTAATAAAAGTAGCATCAATTCAGAAATTAATTTAACAGACTACTAATTAGAAAAATTTTAAAATTCTGTCTAGGACCTGCTCTATTTACGTAAGAAAGAAAAAGAAAGAAAAAATATTTATGAACAAACACGAAACGAGGTTTCTAAAGAAATATTTTAAACTAGACGATTCACTATAGCGAATGAGACTCCAAAGCTCTCAACCCAAAACTCTTTATGACTATTTGATGTAGAATTAAATGCAATGCAGTATTAGTACAAAAACGTTACTACTTTAAGCTCTACACTCGCAAGTTCACGAACTTTCAGTGTTGACCTCTAAGTTTTAGAAAGTGTAGCTGTTAGAGAAATTTAAAAAGGCCGGTGGAGCTTCAAAAGATTTTCTGTACAAAATGCTAAAATTGAAGCATGAAGCCTTTTAGAGCGTCTTAAAAGTTCATGACCGATGAAATAGCAAGAATAATTGTAAGCATGACGAAAACTTCATACTTTGTACTTATTTTCAAGACAGTGAAAATGGTTAGATTGCCCTTTTCGGGCTAACGCATTAAAAAGGAGTTCACGTATACTAAAAAATGATATTATAGCCGAAAAGGCATATAAGTGGCAACACTGCCTCACTCTAAAGTCATACATATCCTTTCCAACCATGCTTATTTTATTAGTACGCTTTAAATTCAGTGGAACACTTTAAATGCAGTTACAGTACGTGTCTAGAACCGAGGACTATTCGGTACGCGTCGTTTACCCAAGCCGCGGCAACGCGACACATCAAAAGGCGCGCGCTTTGATCTTGCCGCGCCGCCGCCATGAACTTGTAAGTTGTACAGCTTGTGAAAATGCTTGGCCTTGTTCAATTTTACGTCATAATTGCAAAATATGTAATTGGGCATTTTATTATTAAATAGTTTTTATTTACCTATGCACAATATAAAATTAAAATCTGCAATTCTATATTGACTGTGTCTCAATATTACATTGTTACATAATTTGTGGAAAGGCATAAGGCATTCTTAAATAAAATACCACAAATCTTGCCGAATTGCCTTTTCACCAGTTTAAATTAAAGATTAAAAAACTTCATGAAAAAGGTTACTGTACAATAGATAAGATAAGATAAGATTCTATTTGCAAAGAATATAGGTTTACAAAGTGTCTATATATATATTGTAGAGTGGTAAGCGTACATTCTGCCTGTCAAGGCATGCAATAGACGAATATGTATCGATAAAGAGTGGTCTTGCCTTAGTGTCCAGTACAAAATCTTTGTAATAAATTATTGTAAAGTTGTGTAGGTAAATGACAAAACTCTGTAACCAGTGATATAAAAAGATTAAAAGAGTAACTCGAGTTTGCCTTGCCGACTCTTCTCGAAGGTCCTACTTATTCCGAACCGGTCGTAGTCACAAAAAAATATAATAATAACAATTGACGATTCAAAAGTATGTGTAACAGATTTATTAGATTAAAGATATTTTCTTCTTCTTCTTACATTTCATTTAAAGCGTCGGTGGTTCAATGTGTGACTGCCTTTCTACCGGAAGGCGCAGGTTCAAATCCCGCCACGTACCAATGTGTTTCAAATTTTAGAAATATATGTGCTTTATCCGACGACCTCTACGTGAAGGAAAACACTTTAGAAATCGTTCGACATTTAGTGTTTACTTCCAGGACGACATGCCTGATGACTAATTTAATTATCTAACTACGGGTTAGTGAATGGGTAATTAATCAGCTTGTTATGATTACTTGCATAACCACCAAAATTAGTTCATATTACATTGTGGGAGGAAATTTTAGTTTCTATTAAATACATTATTAAGCGTCGGTTTACTGGTGTAAACTGTTGCCTTCGACTTGACTTCTTTCTTTCAAAACCCCACTACCAATGTCTGTCGAAATGATATGTCCGTTTATCCGCATGACTTTACGTGTAGGAAAATATCGTAGGAATCTGCGCACTTGCGAAAGACTTCGGTTGTGCGTGAAGTCAGCCATCCGCAGCCTGCGTGGACGTCTAAGGCCTACACGCCCTATACGGTAGGCTTGTGACTGGTAGGATGTTAATGCGTGATGATATTATTTAACAAAACTTAACACATTAATCGCCATCATCATCAGCTGGTCTATGGGCAAATTCAATTATCCCAACAGTTTGAATCAGGGATAGAACAGAAGATTTCAGGTATCCCTAGTTCTATTTAGACAGTTGTAGAGAAATCTAAGTTTGTATCCTTTGGGTATCAGTAGAATAGATTAATAGGGGGTATCATCAGCAGCTCATTACACCCACCAAAAGGCACGAGCCTACCCGTATAGTGTGTACCTTAGCTCCACGCTCTCGCCTTGACGACTTCACGCACAACCTTGAATCCCTTCGCAAGTGTGCGCAGTTCCTCGGAATTTTCTTCACCGTAAGATCATCGCATAACGTAATTATAATTTCGAATCACATTTGACAGATTTCAACCTGCTCCCTCCAGATCGGAAGGCAAACTCCGAATCCTCGTCGATTTACTGTAGACTACTATAGCAATCAATTGACGGGCATCCGGTACCATTGATCTGACCTCTCGCTTTCGCCCGGTGACCCATACAACGATGCAGCTGTATCCATTTGTCATTGTGAACACGTCGTGCACTTATCCTGATTATGTAGCGATGTGCAAAATTATGCCTATGATAACTTTGCAATGCATTTTTTTCTCTATAGATGACCGCTTTGTAATAGAAACATTTGTAATTAAAACTCACAGAGTTTCCCAATTCTCAAAAACAACATAACGCGACTTTCCATAAAACGCTTCTACAATAGCTACTAATTATGACGTCACGCTCCAGTAGTTAGTTGGCATAATATGAATTTTATATTACAATACAACTATATTAAATGTTGCGTTATTAAAAATGGTTAAATAGCAAAATTTCTATAAATTGTATGATTACAATGTTAAACACAAGACCCTTTATACACCATAAAAATATAATGAGATTTTTTTAAAATCAGCAGTTAATTTGTTTTCCAAAACTAAAATTGTAAATAATGGAAAATTCTGATTTGCCTGGTTCAAACATACAATGTAATTTGTTACTATCAAATTTAAATCTGAAACAGTGGTAACATAATTACAAACTGTGCACTAATTTATTTTTATGTTTCATAAAACACGCTCACATGAGCCTTATAAAACATATCATGATACTTATATGAGCGCGTAGATTTTCGGTAACTGTAACCGAACAATTTCATGAAACACATCGAGGATCCAATATGCTTAATTTAATTACAACTTGCATTGTACGCATAAATAAACATAATATCCGTCGGATTTACGCTCCGAAATAAGACAAAATAACCAGTCACAGAGATTATCAAAATAAATATACTTAGGAAAAGACGTTATTCTGAAGCATAAATTCGTTCCAGTTAAAAGCGAGCACCCTAATTGGTCCCATAAATATTGTATGTAAACAAACAGCTGTCCGTTTAAGTTTAGGCAAAGAGCAACCGGAATTGATTACAGAGGGGTGAGTGATTAAAGTTGAGAAAAAATTTAGAAAAGTTAAAACAAATAGCGGTTAATTAAAAAAATGATTTAATTTCATACTTAAACCGCAAGCTTACCTGGGTCGAAATTCGATCAAACACATTATTGATAAGGTTTCAACATTACCATTCCATAACTGCCTCAAGTCTTCCTAAAGTAAGATGAGAATGTGGAAGACTGGTAAATCTGAAGCATAATGTAAAATGTAATCGAATTCGACGACTCATTTGGCGTAACGGTTGAGACATCGGCTACTACACCAAGGTTCCGGTTTGATCCCCGGCAGTACAAACATTTGTGTACATGAACATGTCTATTTGTATTGGTCTGGGTGTTTTCTACGTATAATATGTTTGCACATATTTACAAAAAAATATATTGTATAAAAAAGTATGTTTACTAGTTGTTTAATAAAACAAGCTTCACGCTTAAACGCTAGATGGCGTTGTGTAAATGTCAGTGGAGATTTATTTATGCAATGACGGACAAGTAAGCTCTGGCGCTTTTGTTCCATTAGTCTATGACTAGACGAACGGAGGCGTGTTGACGAAATACGCCTCTCACACCACAGCCGTAAACATAGCCGATGATGGAGCTCACTCTATAAACGCCATGTCTTGTTTATGTTGTTTTCCCCTTTACATCTTTTTGATGTTCGATTTCGACTTTTATCGAATCTCCGGAGTAACTACAGCTGAGGATTATCGCTCGTAACGTTCTTCCTGTCGGTAGAAAACAAACCTTGGGGTATGCTTGTGAATGCTAGCAGAATCCGTTTCAAATATACCAGTCTTATATTTTTATTTGCCTGACCGTGGCTCAATGGTGTGGACTGTTGCCCTCCTACCGGGAGTTGAGGCTGAGGTTCAAATCCCGCCACGTACCAATGTGTTTTCGAATTTCGAAATTATATGTACGTTATCCGACGCTCTTACGGTGAAGGAAATATCGTCAGGAAACCTGCACACCGTACGAAGAAATTCTTCGCAAATTTCGAAAATTCGAATAGACATTGTTTCGTGGCGGTATTTGAACCTGCGCCCTCCAGATCGGAAGGCAACAGTCCACACGAATAAGCTACCGACGCTGAAAATACTTTACACATAAACATTTGTGTTCAAACAAACTTGACATAATTCCAATGTAATGTAGGTACATTATTGTTTCGTTAGTTTTAAGGGTTGTATAGCGTGCAACGTGCACAAGTTAACTCATATTTAAGCCGAGTAATCACCGTCC